>PVJI01005320.1:0-97737 GCA_004026765.1 Micronycteris hirsuta | reverse complement strand
GGGGGGGGGGGGGTGGCCTAACTGGAAAGCATTCTGTGAGAACTGATTGCAACAATTTTTACAGCAAGACTTAGGTTCAGGCATTCAACAAACTGTGTAGCACTCACTACCTAAAAATCTTCACTGCCTACATGGTGAAGATTTTTCCATGAGAATATGGTATACACTAGCTCAATTTTAAAGTTTCTAGTCCCATTAAAATCCTCGCGGCCTATTAAGCATAAGTACCAACAATTAGTTCCATAGCTTAAAGAAATGCTCACTGAATTCTTGACTTAATTGGTAACAAGATAAGGATGCCAGAGTTGTTTCTGATGTGTGTAGATCAGCAATTTTCAACCAGTAAGCCACTAGAATTTTTAAAACATGCAATATCTGACTATTTAGTCAGGGACACTGACCTCATTTCCCTTAGATTGTCAAATAAAAAAATGATAACAGCCAACACAATAGCCAGTCAATGTGAATAAATCAAAATTATACCTATTTTTTGTCAGATCAGTAAAAAAATTATTTTTGTTATGCCACAGAATTTTAGTAATTAGTTTACGCGTGCCATGAGATGAAAAAGCTTGAAAATTGCTGGTCTAGATCTTTGGATATATATCCTGATACATATCAGCAAGCCATTCCATATAATTGGAACAGTTTTGTAATTTTGGTATTTAAATACTGGTACAGAATTGTACTGGGAAAAGTAGAAAAAAGGCTACTTCAAATGTTATGCAAGCAAACATACTTTCAAGAGTACATAACAAAAACGGCTTATGAACAAGACTATTTGGCACTATTTACTATGATATATTTCTGCACTTAAAATGTAAACTTATTTTCATTCAATTGCTCTCAAACTTCCAACACTGTTTAATTGCCTAAACCAGAGAAATCCATTGTAACAGCTTTCAACTATTCATTTATGCTTTAAAGGAGACTACTTTCTACTCTGCCTACAGATTCTGAGATTTGCTGAACTAACTTTCTAAATTAAAAAAAAATAATAATAAATACAATCAATCTTCTCACGGTACTGTGAAAAGTTAATTCCCCCAAGTGCCTTAAGAATGCGCTAACCACCTGGCAACACCCCAGTTACTAAGCATCTGCAAAGCTGAGGGCGGCTGTCACTTGTGCGCATGCACACTGACACCTAGAGATACAATTCCGAGATTCAAAACAGACTTACCTACAAATCTTTTAAATATGTCAGTGTAATTCTTGTGGCATTTCCTCAGGTGAGGCTTAAAAAACAGAGGAGCTAAAGTATACTTAAGTGTTTTAACCTGACTTTTACTACATGATGAAAGAGATGATGTCCATATCAGTATTTTCAAATGTGAAAACCAAGCATTTTTCTAACCTCTTATGAGAGTCAGTGTTTTTATATAATAGGAGTTCTAATTCCTCTGGACAAATGTAGCCAAGTACATTGGAAAATACTTCCCTATTCCAAATATAGAATGCTGATACATCTCTAAAGTGTACTGCTCATCACTTAAAAAAATAAGAAGAAAAAATATATACGGGTATTGCATAAAAGCACCTCTTCATCCTTAATAACTACATTTAAAGGCAAGAAGCAAAGATAAAGAAGGCAGAAAGAGTAAGTGGTCTAGGCAAAAGCATAAAATAAAGTATTACCTTTAGCTGGGTTTACTTTTATCCCTGACCTATACAGCATTTCCTCATTCTGCCAGTCTCCATTCCTGATTGCAGTCTTGAGTCCATAGAAAACAATTAATGTAGCTGTAGCATAAAAAATCAAGCTCTTCAGAAACCGCTTTTGGATTTTGACATAAAGGGCTCTGGCACCCACGGTAATGAGGAGGCAGAAGCCCATACTAGGAATATACAATACTCGCTCTGCAATTACAAAGCCAACATAGAAAAACAGGTTCGTGGCAGGAACAAAGGGTATTATTAACAAAGATAAAGACAGAACGACAATGTTCTCCGTAGAAGGAAGTTGTGTTCTCTCTGATACATTACTTTTAATACCATTTTCTACTTTGGATGCAAAACCGGGCTTAATCTCTGAGTTCCGGTACTCCACATCTGAATGGCAGCTATGTCCATTGGCATTTTGCCTGCCATTTGTTACAAATTTTCCATTGCATTCTCTTTCCATGTTTGGGCTCTTTAAACTGTAGTAGGCAAGGAGGAGGAGTCCAATATAGAAGGCCACAGTGTGTAGGTTTCTCCAATCACAAACTGTTTTGAGCAGAGGCACGGCATCCATGGACCAATCAAAACTGAGGGTATCTGGGCAGAGCAACAGCCAGAGGTTCTTGGCTGGCAAGTAGAAGAAGGTGAGTGTGCGAGCCAGGAGGCTATCTGAATCGGCGGCCGGGTTGTCCGAGTTGGAAAAGCTTGGTGGTTTGTTTCCCATCCAGTATAGACGGGCACCCAAAAGGGAAGTCCCCCAGAGAGTTAACAAACTAATGCTGAGGAAAAGAGACAAATTCTTCCCCTGAAACCAAAAGAGAGGGGAAAAAATTAAGACAGTCATCAATACAGCATGGGAACACTTAACATTTAGAGATGAAATACATTTTTAAACAGACAGTTGACAACACAGCATTATGTTTCAAATACATGACTTCATTTCCACCTCCTTTCACAAATGTTTAGGGAAATTTTAACCCTCCAAATTTTTGACTGTGGAATCCTCTTTGTAACTTTTAATGAGTGTCTTTTCTTCTCATGCCTTTTCTGAAGTAGCAATATCCAAAGCTTCAATCTCTTGACCTCTATCTACAACATGGGTTGAATACACTTCCTTCTTGGAATTAATTAGCACAGGTCAAAATGAGACCACAATATGAAAGCACTTAACATTCTGTATGGGATATAGTAGGCATCTAAAAACTGCATTCTTTCATTTTGTGATTTAGATTCTGGGGGAAACAAAGAGCAGTCGTGACAACAAATATGGGGTCTAACAGGATTCTGCTTGGCACAAAAGAATAGCATTTAGTTATGTCTATGTCAGTGCCGATTCCATCGTCTGGAGTCTCCATGCAGAATTTATAACCCAGGCTTTCACCTGCCACCCCATGCTGCCACTGGCTTCAGCAACACCAACCGTTTGATAACACTCCTCATGAACGTGAAATCTTTCTTAAAAATAGAAGGACTTTTTAAAAATAAAAGGACTTGAAAATGAACATATTTAAGAGAAAGAAAACTGTGAAAGGAACGCAAAAGGACATCCTTGTGGATGAGAATGTTCTGGCAAAGTCTTTCAACCCAAATAAGAATTTAGTGACCACAAACAACCTAAGTCCTGAGAAAGCAGCTGGGGAGAGAGACGGATGGACGCCCTATCCCAACCTTAATGATTCACTAGTGATGTGATCTCTTAACGCACACATTCTTGCCTTGAGTGAGACCTTCGTACTAAGTGGCATGCACTTGCAACAATACAATGGAGATATCAAATACTTTATTTTTAAAAAATTCACAAAAGGCAACAAAAGCAAAAATAAACAAGTGAGATTATGTTAAGCTAAAAAGCTTTTGCAAAGGAAACCATCAACAAAATAAAAGGTAATTAATGGAATGAAGAAAATACTTGCAAACCATAGATAAATATCCAAAATATGTAAGTAACTCATACAGCTCAATAGAGAAATCAAATCCAATTACAAAATGGTCAGAAAATTTGAATAGACATTTTTCAGAAAAAAAGATATACAGGTGGCCAATAGATACATGAAAAGATGTTAATCATCAGAGAAATGCAAATCAAAAGCACAAGTTATCACCCTACACATTTTATAATGTCTATTACCAAAAAAGACAAGAAATAACAAGTGTTGGCAAGAATGTGGAAAAAAGGGAAAACTTGTATACATGTAAATGTAAACCGGTGCGTGCACTATAGAAAACAGCATGGAAGTTCCTCATTAAATTAAAAACAGAATTACCATCTGATCCAGGATTTCCACTCCTGGGTAGTTATCTGAAGAAAATGAAATGCGTGTCTGGAAAAGATATCCACTCCCCATGCTCACTGCAGCATCATCCACAACAGCCGCTACATGACAGTATCCCACGTGAGTATCGACTGATGAATGGATAAAACAAAATTACACACACACACACACACACACACACTCACACTCAAATGGAGTATTACTCAGCCATAAAAGGAAGGAAAGTCTGCCTTTTGCCACAACACAGATAGACATTAAGGGCATTATATTAAAAGTAATCAGTCAGACAGAGAAAGAAAAACACTGTATTATCTCACTTACAGGCAGAATCTTGAAACACACACATACACACACAAACTCACACACACAGAGAACAGATTGGTTGTTGCCAGAGGTGGGGGTGGGGTGGGTGAAGGTGGTCAAAAGGCACAAAGTCCCACTTATAAGACAAACAAGCCCTGGGGATGTAATGTGGAGTGTGGTGGCTACAGTTCACAATACTGTACTGTATATCTGAAAGATGATAGTACAGCAGACCTTAAAAGTTCTCACAAGAAAAAAATAATTTTTATAACTATGTGTGGTGATATTAACTAAATTCACTCTGATAATCATTTCACAATATGTACATATATTGAATTATTATTTTGCACATCTAAAACTAATATAATGCCATATGTCAATTACATCTCAATTTACAAAACCAAGCACAAGGAGCAATGTGTCTCGGGCATGTACAACTTTCACCACAACGATCTCTGTATTATGTGCAACTGAAACTGTGCTCAGACTCTTCTCATGCAGCATCTCCAACTGCTGGAAGCCACAGAACCGGCCATCTGCTCCATCTCCACTCTGAACCTCACTCGCAGCGAGATCCTGATTTTAAAAGTTATTAATATATCCTAATAACTCCACCTGCGTCTCCCTTCATTCAACTCTCTGCTGAGCATATGCACTTAGGTGCCTCAACCCAAAGTGTCCAGGATACAACTTTACTTCATAATGGTAAGCAGTTTCTTCTTCACACCCTCTCTCCTTCCACCACATGTCACACATTACCAAGTCCTCTCGCTTTCACTTCAAAATACATCCCTATTTGTCCGTTTCCCTCCGTCTCTTCTGTCATCACTGTAGTTCAAAATGCCGAGACTCGGATTATCATAACATTCTCCTCCTAACTGGTAATCTAACCTTTTCTAACACAGATGATAGTGTTCCCAAATCTTAAAATCGTTAATGGGAGCTTACTCTTAAGATCTTGGAAGTGGTTAACTCTACAAAAGTTTGTAATTCACTGAGCAGTTTTATTGACAACATGTCCATTTTTACATTTCAAAATTATTTTGAAAAATATTTTAAATAGTTAAAGAGGGGTAGTTCTGGATATAAAATAAGACTAAGGGAGGGAAGGTTAGAAGTTAAAAATTCAGAATAAGAAAAATGAAAAACAGCAAATGGAAATTCTGGACAATTTTAAGAGGAGGGGTTGTTTATTAATATCAAATCTCAGTAATGATAAATGCATAGAATTAACTGCCTTGGTGTTTTAAAAACATCTGTGTGAGACCTCTGCTTAAAATTAATTTTTGTAATGCTATTTGGAATTTTTAATGGCAGGGGGAGCAGTATGTTCAGTGATTGCCAATCTTTAACTTTCAAATCTCTCCTAGAAAAATGAAATGATTCGATCCTTCTTATCATCTAAAAACAACTTTTGCAAGCAACCATTACCATGGATCCTCTGCAACTCTACACAGCAAAACTCTTAAAATTTCTTGATTATGGGGAAAAAATTAAACCACACAAAGCCAAATGTTAAAAGTTGTAATAACTTGGTGGACCAATCATCTTAAGTGGTCTCAAATTATAGAACAGAGAAACATATAATTTGGCAAAAATAAATGAGAAAGGATATCATGGATAAAAAAGAATACATATCATGGATTTTCAACTTGAAAATCAATTCAGTTTTGAATTTGTACCAGAAGTCCATTTTCAAAGTGTCACTAAAGGCGATTCTGTTACAGTGTCTTCTGGTGGGAACGAGCGGAGAGGAGGAGAGAGCAGGAGAAGGCACTCCACAAACAGCTGGGTCAGGCCAGGAGAAAAGCAAAGCAGGAAGAGAACCACATGGGAAGGAAAATACAATCAGGTTTCTTTGCTAGTCATAAAATTCCAGAATAAGCTGGTTTTAATAATTACAAAATTCTATATTATTCCTAAAGATAGAAGTACTACAATAAGGCAAAACTACCTTATTCATTAAATTTTAATAAAAGCATCTTTAGTAATTTATCAAATTTTAATAAATTATTATCAAAGGCATTGAAATTTCAGATGTGATAAAAACGACTCCAGCATTTATGATGCTAGAAGAACATTTAAATACAATAAACTACAAAATAAAGATATGAGTAATGAAAACCATTCAATGGTAAATATTGAATATTCCCAGCATTCAAGTCTAAATGCTGGGAAAATAACAAACATAAAAAAGAATAAGTAAAAATAAAACGCAAGCATTAATTTATGTGGAACTTTACATATTAAAACAGTTCATATACAGTCTCCCACTTAAACAATTGACATGATAACTAAGATCAACAGACACTAACATTCTGAAGTGAGATGCTGTCTTACACTCATTCTAACTTAATGGTGAAGTCTGTAAGGGCTAAATAAGTGAGAAAATTAAAGAAAAACTGAACTAACAGGTTAAAAAAGTTGATGTGAAAATGTTTGAAGTGGCAGAGTTTCTCAGAGTTTATGACTGGCTACAACGTATTAAGTATCAGTCTAGGTTTGAAATCCCACCTTCGTTTCTTTAATACCTTCTAACAGAATTTTGGTAAAATGTATCTCTTATAAAAACAGGATTCTGATAAAACCAAATCTCTCTTGTAGCCTCATTCACTGCTCCTGTGGAAATGACCTTTAAAGAAGGTAAAATAAAAGAAAGCATGGGAAAGGTTTTATTAATTTTTGTTCCTATGCTCTGATTTATGAATTAAATCAAATTAACAAATTTTTAGTGGGCTATAGCTAAGAGCCAAGTGACCACACAATTAGCCCCAGCATTTTTTTGTTCTTGGCTTGGCGTATCAAATTGATTCAGCACAGGTATTTCTGAGATAAGGCATCAGAGTTCTGAGGAGTTGCTACCAAATACTTGAAAGTGAAAACTGGTGAAAATCCACACATAGTAGATGAGACTTCAAAGCAGGGAAATTTAAACATCTGAATATAACCTTTGGCTGGAAGCATTAAAAAATGATTGCAATGTAATAGCAGAAGCATAATCAGACCATTCAACACATCATTAAGGCTGCCCTATGTGGCCAGCACTCCGCCGCGCACGGACACAGACCCCTAAGAAGGGAGACGAGAGACCTTGTGTTCCTAGAGCTTCCTGTGTTCTGTTCTGTTTAGAAAAACACACAATGAGGAGAAGAATTATAGTGCCTTAGAGGATAATTTTCAAACCTAAAGAACCATCAGTATCAATTGTGTGCTTTTAAAAATATCAGTGCCTTGGTCTAACTAAATTCTCCACAGGGGATTGATTCAAACGCAGCTGAAGTTGAGAATCACTGCAAATTCACACAAGTCTAATTCTTAGTATTGACACTAAAAATACTGTTGGCCTATGGCTTTCATTTCACAAAGTTTTAAAGCACATTTTTCTCAGTCTAAGTGAATAAACAATAATGAAGCAAAAATGATGTTTTCTCTCAAGCTCAGGGACAAATTGAATTCTTCGTATAAGTGAGTAGTGAGTGTCATGGTCAGGCTATAAAGGCATTGAGATCATTGTACTTAGCAGAATTCAGGGTTGAAACATTTAAGTATTGTTGATATAGAAAACAGAGGACTTTTTGTTTTGGGGGGGCGGTATTAGACTCCTAAATATGAATCACAAAAGGCACATAATCCAATAGGAAAAAAAAAAGATTCACAATATAGACAGGAAATTCAGGAAAAAGACAACAAAAACATTTGAAAAAAAGCTTAATGTCATTTAGCAATAAAAATGAAAATCAAACTGAAAAAATGTATTTCACATGAGTCTAAGTGAAAAAAGAGAACTGGGAAAAACTGGGTATAAAAGTCACCAAACTGGCACTGAAACAGGAACTGTAACATAACGGGAAAATATCAATTGTAGACTTTGGGTGAGAAATTTGGAAATATATAAAAAAAATTAATAATTTGTACTCTATTATTTGTTAATCTGGACTTAGTTACTTACTTTTTATTTTATTTTTTTTACTTACTTTTTAAGGAAAAAACCCTCTTAGATATAAAGATAAGGCCATCTAATTCCCCAATGTTTATAAAGGCAAAAATAGGAAAATATCTAAAAATTTCATTAGAGTAATATGAAAGTAAATCATAATGTATCCTATCATTTGAATCTATAATGCAATTAAAAGGAAAAAGCCATATATGTGTGTGTACATTTATATATTTAAATATATATGCATATATCTATATCAACATGAAAAGTACTATATAGCAATTATGACAAACCAAATCATTAATTATACGGTAACATGACTAGGAAAAAATCATGTTGCAAAATATGCATATTATAAAATCATATGGACCATTCAGAAAAAAATAACATTTTTCACAAATGCATACGTTTGTACATTAAGTATTTGGTTTTTCAAGTCTAGCTATAATTACATGAAGCATGAAAGAATGGAATCTCTGGGGCAGGGCACGAGAGGGAGATGGATTGATGAACAAGAGACAGAAATGGCCTCAACTGTATGAGAGGTTGCTGTTTATTTACAACCTCAAATATTTATTGATAGGAAACAAAAACATTTGACAATCTGGTAAGTCTACATTTCACGGGTTAAAAATATTTTTTTCAAACAAATATACAAGTAATGTCTACAAATCTAAATACTGGTTATAAGCACATAAGTATCTGATGTGCTAATTCCTATATCTTTCTATATTTAGTATTTATAATACCTATTATTTTATAATTATTACCTTGTTCAAAATTAAAAATATTTTTCCAAGTCCCAATCCAATATACTTGGAATTATTGTATGATTCTTACCTTAATTTTGCTACAAAATTTCTTAATTTCACAAGGAAATTAGGTAAAAACACAATGCATCCCAGTTATAATACATAATTACATTACTTGAAACCGCTCTCTGAGGTCTGGGATATATTCTTTGAATCCCCAGAGGTTAATACAGAGCCTGGTACCTGCGGGTACAGTCATGCACCACAGAACAACATTTTACTCAGGAAAAGCCCACATATATGACTGTCATCTCGTTAGATTTTAATGGAGCTGAAATTTTGTGGTGATGCTGATATAAACAACCTATTGCACCGCCAGTCATACAGAACTATAGCACGATTATTACAGTACAGAATACTTCATAATGAAAATACGCAACTGTTTTTTAGCAGTATTCATTACAGCACAAACCAGCCGTGCAGCAACAGGCCAGCCCACCCAGCCAGGCATGTGGTGGGCTGCACGCGTACTGTGGGGTGTGCAGGTACACTCCATGATGTTCTCACAACAACAGAGTCGCCGAAAGACGCAGTTCTCGGAACCTGTCTTCGAGGTTAAGCGGACCATGGCTGTATTCGAATAAATGCTTCTGTAACTCTGACCCTCTCCAAAAGTTAGTTTCTACCTATCATTATCAAACACATTTATTTATTTTTTTTAAGATTTTATTTATTTATTTTCAGAGAGAGGAGAAGGGAGGGAGAAAGAGCAATGTATGGTTGCCTCTCACATGGCCCTCACTGGGAACCTGGCCCACAACCCAGGTATGTGCCCCGACTGGGAACCGAACCGGGACCCTCTGGTTTCCAGCCCGCGCTCAATCCACTGAGCTACACCAGCTGCGCCACTATCTCACACATTTTAAATCCTGTTAAGATAAATCCTTACTCCCAATCCCCCAACGAAAGCTTACAAATTAAACAATATTGCACAATTAACTCCAAGGCCACTTAAAAATAACTTGGTTGCAATCATATACGAAAACTTGGCCTTTTCACCTTTATATCAGGTTGTCTGCCTGTCTCCTGCCCTCTCTGTGAAAAGTAGACGTAAGAGCAATGACTTGTGTTCTGGAGGAACATTTTCCTGACTACAACTTCATCACAAAAGTAGAATTAGAAATGGAAAAGTTATTGCATCACTAAAAAGGAAATGTTTATCAGACATATTTCATGTCAATTATTGATTAGACAGGGTTTCTTCATATTTTAATTCACTATTTACAAAATATAAATAACTATAAACATGAATCTGCTTTATGAAAATTTAATTTTTCTAAAAGTTTAAATATGCTTTTCATCTTTTTAAAAGTACTTTAACATAAAAAGGGAGATCAGCTCTAATTACTATTTTATTTTGAAAGACTGTATCTTTCTAATTACAACATTTTAGAGGAACTTTTCTGGAACTCTCAGACATTGGAAATCATACAATGGAAATCAGTTAAGAATATAATGTTCATGGTTGACAATTTTTTTAATCCTCACCTGAGGATATATTTATTGATTTGAGAGAGGAAGGGAGAGAGAGAAGGGTGCGGGCGGGGGGTGGGTTGGGAGAGATGTGTGTGAGAAAAACATCAGTTGGTTGCTTCCTGTATGCACCCTGACCAGAACTGAACCTGCAACCTAGGTATGTGGCCTGATTAGGAATCAAATCTGCAACCTTTTGGTGCACAATACAACGCTCCAACCACCTGAGCCACCTGGCCAGGACTCATGGTTGACAATTTTACCTCTAGTCTTTAGTCACACTGAACGAATAAAAAAGAACGTAGCTATTACTTAATTGGCTAATAATGTGAAATTTATCATACAACATCAGAATCTTTCTCATATATCAACTGAAACATGAAATAAAGACTGATGAGACCCTGCCATATTAATTGGTGGTAATGCCTTTTAAGAAGCCCTGTAGTAAGTTATTTTCTTTTATGGAAGTCTTTGACTAAAGAAAGAACATGAGAAAAATTGTTTTAGAAATCAACTGTAACAGCTCCCCTCTCCATTATTCAAGACAAACTGCATTCATGATGGCAGCTTCTATATTGTCTTCTGATCTCATATTTTGAACAGCATAAAAGAAGGTGAAAAGTAACATTTTAGACTTGAAAGAAAAATGTAAACATTCTGCTGTTGAGTATTAAAACCACCGTGAGACTCAGTTTTTGGCAAATTAATGAAAAAAAATTACTTAGGCATAAGGTTCATTTAATTCTAAATTAATCCCTTGGCAATGACAGTGGAGTTGTAATAATAGATAAAAATCAGTATCTGAAAGTTATAAGAATAACCGAGAGAAAAGGCTCTCCAGACATAACAAAAATCCAGCATCTTCCACTTCATATTCGTCATTCACCATTGAAGCGATGAGCTTTCCTTCGTCATAAGCTTCCCCTCAGCTGCCCTTCTTTCCCAAAACCGTTCTCACTAGGGACTCACCCCAAAACATGACTATAAAGCATATTTTTCTGAATCTGTGACAAGAAGGAGTGCATGGTAAAAGGTAATTAGTAATTGCTTCTAGGACACATTCATGTGATTAATCAAAGTTTTGCCACACTCAAGTTGTCAGGGTACTTCTGTTTCCCTCCAAAGGAAAAACAGGGTTCCTTATTAATAATTACCTTCTACATAAGATTAGAAACTTTTTCCATATCAACTAACAGACAAGATAAAATAATTTTAGCATTTAGTATTTCAATTTATATAAAGAGTTTCGATGGATGGACATACCCAGTCTTTGTGAAGAAAGAATTTGAAGATTAAGGGTATAAAAAGCATAATGCAGTACTGAGATATTCAGCACTTCGATTATAAGAAATTCTTTCATAGAGTCAGGCTGACTCAGTAATACACTGTAATGCTTTACACTGAGTTCTAACATCCATCAGAAAGCATTTGTACACACCCAGGCACACACATAACAGCTTAACAAATCGGTTACAGATTGAACAAACTTTACAGATTTTTTAGACCAGATTATCGTTTATCAATAAGGTTTTCATCAAGGAAGAGTACGGTTACATAAAAATCCAAAGACTGTCAAAGCATATTCACGTACCTGACTAATGAATGACACATGATACTTATCTAGAGTTTAAGATCAAACATATTTGGGTTGATTTCATAGTAAAAGGTTACCAGAAACATTAGTTTATTCTTCTTATTTCCATTACAATCACAACTAGTAGCCTATTGAAAATTCCTCATAATCTTTATTCATATATATGATACTAGCTAACATTGGCAAAAATGAACACTTTATCTAGAATATTAAATGGCAAGGGGTATGGGTGGAGGTGGAAGAGTATATAAGGGGTAATGGAAAAATACAATAAAAACACATAATAAAAAAAGAAAGTAGGAAGTGATGACTCTAGACTAGGGAGACTACAAAATAAATCAAAAAGAGAAAAAAGTATAAATTAAAAAGAAGAAACCTAAGATGACCATGTATTTTTCTTTCACTGAATCATATACTTGAAAGAGATTCTTCTGAATTCACTTAAACTTTTATTTCATTTACTCTTTAAATCACAGGTGGCAAACACAAGGCCCGCGGGCCGAATCCAGCCCTTCACTTTGTTTTATGCGGCCTGGCACCTTGTTTCTGCCCTGCGGCAGCTCCGAGCTCTCGCTTAACTGTTAAGGAGCAGTTATATTTATACAGTCCTAAATTACATTCGGCCCTTTGAAGGCAACTGCCAGGCTGATGTGGCCCCCAGTAAAAATGAGTTTGACACCCCTACTATAAATCGTGTTACCTAGTGTTCACATCTTGGTTTCTAATACCATTTTCCAATAAAAGGAACTAGGGTTCCTTGAGAAATGAAGTAGTTTTAAGGCTGGGGCATGAATTATATAAGATGAGCCTAGAGCATTTATAAGTATGACAAAGTGAAAAAGTGCTACACACACACACACACACACACACACACACACACACACATACACACAGATGAGGATATGTCCAAGTGTCAAAGGGACACAGGAGTCTGTTTTTTAAAGAGCTGCCAATGGTCAAAACTGGAACAATTTATACAACAAAATAAGTAAAAGTGGTTTTGAATTATATATAACCCAATGCATAAATACCCTTAGGTCCCTATGAATAAATAAATGATACAGAATATGAATAAGGGCGAAGAGACTAATGTCCGTCACAGAATCTCAAATAATATAACATATATACTCCACTCAAGAGGGGAAAGCAAAATTCCCTGTTCAATAAATGTGAGCCATGCACGGTGACTTCCTTCCAAAGAACACAATATGGAAGGATGGAAGCTGAAGGGATTAACTCTAAAGGGGAGACACCTGAAAAACACTGCCTCAGGCCTGATGCAAACATCAACATCAACAGTGGTAAGTTATACTGATATTGTGTACCTTTGATATTATTGTAACAGGGTGCATCCAAGAAGTGGGCCCAGATAGGGATTTGTAATGGAGTCCAGGACTCAAGGTGTCCAGGAAATATTAGATATATTTATATAGGATGTCCTCATCCCCACAAGTCTGAACTGGGGGGAATGGGACTCCTGGAGCAGGGCCATGCAGAGCTGTCTTGTATGGCAGCAGCTTTACAGCTAACCTCTGGCATGGTCATTTAATATATCTGTAACCTTTAACTGGTTTCATAGATATGTTAAACAGCTGTGGCCATGCTTTGAGCCAGGGGGATGGAAGTGAGTGCCACCCAAGATGTAACTGGGAGGCAACTCCCCCTGGACACTGCGCCTGTGTGAGAGCTTGGAGATGCTTGGCTCCATGCCATGGGGCCACACCTGCCACGGTTACCATGGCAGCCCAGTAAAGCTAGAAGAATATGAAGTGCTGGGAGGTGTAGTTGATTGAAGGAGGAGTCGGAAATGGGGCTGCAGAGGAAGATGGGCATGGGGATTTAAACCCAGGCACGGCAGCCATAGCTCTCTCTGGACCACGAGGCTTTGGAGAAGTGAGGACCCCTCCGCCTGAGAGACAGAGGCAGGACCACGTGGGTCTGGGTGGCTCCCTTTGCCATGCAGCCTAGGAAGCAGGAGAGACTTTGCCTGGAAGAGAAGGGGTGAAAGGACTCTTGCTGGTGGGCCATGAGAAGGGGCCACATGGTTTTGGATTAACTGGGGTTTTGGATTAACTGGAGATCGCGGTGGTGACACAGCGGATGGTGCCAGAACTGAGGATCTGCCTGAATCACGGACTTCTACTTCTTTTCCTGAGATACGGTACCCTGGACTGGGCAAGGGGAGAAGGAAGGACTGTGTGTGTTTGTGGGTATTCTAGAGAACTCTAGTATTTTAAAGGAGACCTTAAGTCATTACTCCAAGCCTGTATAACTTGTAAATAAATAATTCCTTTCCTTTTCACCAGTCTCTGGCATTGAGAGACGTCTTTCCATTGGCGGCGAGCATAACGAACCTGGTGCGGGGCTGGGATATCGTTGGGTGCCCCGGCCCTTGCTCTGTAACATCATCATTCATTATACCTGTGCTCTTCCTCTCAACATGCATAAAATTTTAATCATGAGAAAAACAACCGGCAAATTCCAATGGAGAACACTTCACAAAATATCTAACTAGGCATCCATATGAGTGTGAAGTTTATAAAAATAAAATCTGAAGAACTGTCAGAACTAGGAGAAGCCTAAGGAGACATGAGAAATAACTAATGTGCTATTCTAGATGGCTCCTTGGGACTGAAAAAGAACATCAGGTAAAAATGAAGGAAATCCGAGTAAACTGTGATCTTTCGTTAACAATACTGTACTGGCACTGGTTAATTCTATATAGTATCCTAATGAAAGATGACAATAAGAGGGGTGACTGAAAGTGAAGTATATGGGGACTCTGATCTTCTCAGTTTTTCTATAAACCTAAAGCTGCTCTAAAAAACAAAGCCTATTTAAAGAATGGTTGTTACCAGAATAAAAACTTTAGAAACAAACAAAATTAATATGTGGGCTTTGATCAGTATCTGAAAGCTTTGTGCAAACAAATACAGACAGCCCTCTGTATCCGTGGGTTTTATATCCTGATTCAATCAACCAATATAAAAAATTTCAGGGGGAAAAATCCCATCACATTCAAAAAAAGCAAAACTTGAATTTACGATGAGCCAAGTACAAAGCTGAATCCACGCGAATGAAGTGATACGTAAGCACATCCTGCTGTAACCTAGATGCAGATACAGGTTGTGTCACTTTTTGAGCATGCATGGATTTTTGTATCCACGGGGGTCCCTGAACCAATCTCCCTCAGATACTGAGGAATGACTGTATTAACAATTAAAAATTAAAAACCAACATCAAGTGCACATTAACATTTTAACGGCCACCTAACTTAATCCAAAAAGATGGAACATAGAATGAAGGTTAACTGACCACAGTTGCTTATATGAGTTGTATGAGATCACATATTGGTTTCAAATCCCATTTGGCTTTTGTCTGGCACTCTATACAGCATTTGTCGTACTATAACACCCCCACCCCCAAAGAGGACGGTATCAAGGAAAGGATCCTTCTGAACCCACTGGTATGGTGTTTCCTTGGCGTAGTGACCCACTCTTCCTCACTGAACTAACGTAGGGAAATCAAGCAGTTAGTGATTCCTTGCATACCCATGGCAAACTCCTTCTGCAGATAACGAAAAGAAATTGAAGTACCGAATGAGTACAACTGCTAGAACTGCAAGGGGTGTGCCACAGTCCCCAGCCCATTACACTAAAATCAAATCCCTGAATGCCAGCTTCAGAGTAATCCTGTTTAGCTTAAAATGAGAGGTTTAACACTTGCCACCAGGCAGCGTGCTATGGTCAAATCAGGTTAGCCACAAAACAATCCAGCCTTTATAAAGAAAATATCCTTTGTGATCTAAGAAACAAAAAATACTTTAAACCAAAGAAGACACCTCTTTTTGACTATCAAAACACTTTCAGTCTTTATTAAGCTCCTTTCTGTATACTTTAAGAATACACGTAGTAGGAAGAGAAATTACAATAAAAGAGCTACGAGTGAATTGAATTTGGAAAAGGAACTCTTTTCTATTGATCTCTTCTCAAGTGGGCAACTGCATTGCAAATGCAGTTCCTGTGCCAATGGATTAAACTGCAACATTCTTTTAACTCTGTGTAGCTTTAGTGCGACAAACCAGCCATTATGAGATGCGTTCCAGTCTCATTAATGAGTTAAGCATGTGAGGCCAGCATTTTGGAAACATAAAGAGACAAACTATAATGAGACTTCTAGCAGTGGGGAGGCCAAGATACAGCCGTCTTCTCTCAAAGATATCATAATAGACAGCTATTTAATGAGTGTGGGAGTTTTCCTATAAAAATACAAAAGACATCAATAAGAAAAAGATTTTATATACACAAGTAATACTTCATATGCATACCTTATAGGTAGGTGTTCATTAATAAGCACAAATCTAATGCTTAATGGTTGTAAATGGAAATAAATATGCTGCCGCTTTATAATCGCATTTGTCTTCTGATAAATACAAAAAGTAAAAATTCAATGTCAAAATGGACAAATGATTATTTATTTTTTCTTATAGATAAAAATACAGCCCTTTACCTAAGCACGTATCATGTGGATTTTGTCTTTATTCTAAAAATGCCACATTGATTTATAAAACAACATTTGTTTTATTTGATTGGGAAACTAAGGTGGAGTAAGCAGTTTTTGAAAAATTATTTTCACTTCTGAATACATCCATCCATTTTATAATTCTTCTTTCAATATCTGATAATTACAATCATTCAGAAATTCCCAGACAACACCGTGGTATATACTCAGGCATCATAATTAGCAGTCATTCAGAGTAGACTCAGACAGAACTGGAATCCTCACAAGATCAGCTGAGTAGAACATTCTGGGTTTACTGAGTAAGCAGAAGGGGCCATCAGCTCCCTCTCCCTCCCCCATCCAGGCCTAAAAGAAAACAGAATAAATAATAACTGTGCCATATTTTTAAGTGCATGAAAGTAGTAAAGGGAGTTACGGTTAGTAGAATCTATTACATAAAAAACAATTTTCCTTCTAAACCTTTGTTGGGTGGAATATTTGCTTTGCTCCCTTTAATATAGAAGACATATAAGGAGCAGCAATGTAGTGATATCAGCCGTAACCTAAGGCTACTTATTTAAAAATACCTTAAAAACAAAAATGGAGTTTTCTTGAAGAGTGATCTTTGATACCTATGCAACTTACTACACTGACGGGGAATTTCTTTTTGAAAAGTAAAACAGTAAACCTAGATGGCAATACCTGTTACAAACAAATGGAATAACTTTCTTAAGAAAACAAATTAATATTTATATCATCAAATAAGCATTTCTTAAATGCACGTCTTTATTAGCTGAAATTAATCATCAAAAGGCTGACCCTCAAATTACTTTACAAATAATAAACTACTTGCATATTTCATGTTACACAGACATAGAAATGATTGTTACAGCTGCCAAATGGCCATGTTCCAGATATTTGGGAACAAACTAAAATACTAAAAAGTTTTTCAGTGCAGGTTCTGTTCTGATAGCCTCTCTAACAGGGTCTTCTTGCCAGAAGCAACTTGGCAAAAACACTATTTTTGAAGTCTATTTTTTGGTGGTGGCTACCAATCTAAACAGATGCAATCTTTGTGTAAATGTAATGTCTCGTGTCTTTCATTCTCTTTTAATGTGAGATTTAAAATTAAATTTTAATCATATACTAACTTGTATAGATTATATATGGGAATTGAGGTATTCAGAAACTTCACAAGAAGATTTTGAAATAGAAAGGAACTTGAAAACTGTGAAACCCATATTATCATTGCAGTATTTGTCTTCTACTTGAATAAGACTTCAATACCCACCAAAAGTTTGATCTGACTTCAAATTAATTAAAAAGGAATTCTGCATTTATTAAATACCTATTTTGAAGGCCATTAAAACTCTTCTCATTAATCTTCTTTCTAAGCATGCCTAGCCTTTGTAGTTATCCTTAAATATTTCAAGTAATTTCAAACAGGGTTAAAATCTGGGGTTTTCCATTAAGATGTATATCTTTGATTTTTAGCAGTATTTTAAAAAAAAGTAGAATTAAAAAGATTTATGGCAAAAACCTCTCAGGAGTCTTCAAAACATATTTGGGTAATTCAGCTCAATACAGCTCCAATTAGTGCTAATCATTGCCATGCCCTAATTATTTAAAATTAAATAAATTGAACTTACACGTGCAAACATTTTGCAATTCACCCCACATCCACTTCTCTTTTCAAGTTAACTCATAAGATTAGACAACTTGTTTTAATAGATTATTATCATTGGATTAGGTCCAAAAAACATTCCTCTAATGGGAATTCTGTCTGCTTTAACAGTTGTGGTTTAGTGGACGCTCTCTGACTCAAGTGTCAATCATTTTTTGACAGGCTCCTGGCCCTTAGAACCCTGCTGGGAGACCAGCAAGAAGTGTTTTCCAGGTGAATGACTGGCACTCAGTAAATCTGAACGAAACAAAGGGGAAGCCGAAGGGATTGGGTAAAATACCTGACTAGAAGGCTCTGTCTTCCTGTTTCCTACTTAACACGCCTTTGTTCCAAGGCACTGGTCTTCCTCGCCCCCTCAGGCTGTGCCTACATTACACACCTTCAATACTGCGATGAACACCAGCATCACTGCAGAAGACTCATACCAGCCAGACCATGGGCAAGTCAGCCATTAATAAAACCAACAGATGAAAACTCTTAACATCATGCTATAAATTTTGATAACCAGAAAATAATATAAATCATAGGATGCATTAAAATCTTTATTTAACTTCTAAAATTTAGACAGTTCTTTTTAAGTCATATCAGGAAATCCCATTCTTGAATAGGTTCCCATAACAATTCTAAATTAACCACACTACAACTTTCAGAGTGAGGATCATATTTTTTAATAAATCCAGATTTGTTCTGTTCTGCAGCATATCTCCAATCAATGCACTCATCTTGTTCCTCAACAATCTAAACAAATGCAGGTCATCTAAATGATGCTAAAGCAAGTACAAATTAAGCTCCATTATATTTTTCCATGAGAGACCAGATATTATTAAGAAAGAGAGAATTGGGTATAATTGCCTAATGAATTAAAATACCTGTTAAGTCATTTTATACCTCCCAGAGGAGGTCTTGGAATCCAGCGAAGAGAACAGTGCCCAGAAAACAACATTCTATTCTGACATTATATTTCACTATGAAATACAGGGGAACTCATTTATCAGCAGTAGTAACGCTAATTATGAGTTTTATTCAATATTTTACAGAATGTCTTTCACCTATATTATTCTGAAGTAATTCTTTCTATGACCTTACGATGTTTTTAAATTTTGTGAATTAGTATTTCACAAAAGGACAAGTAGAAATCAGAGAGATGAAGTGCATGGCCCAGACTCCCACAGCTAAAAAGGTAGAAAGACTAGAATTCCAAGCCATGTCCTTTCTAAATCAAGGGTACTCTGACCCCACCCCACCATAAACCACTCTGCACCCACTTTGCAACCACTGTCTCCAGTTCTTCACCAGCCAGGTTCCTCACCTGTTCTCACCCTCTCCATCCTCAAGGTGACACCGGACATAAAAAACCACTAACTTCTATTGGAAAAGCTCATAAAGCCGCACGTGGGTAAATGTGAGACAGAGCTGGAGACCAGAAGCTAGTATCTGTAAAATCCCGGAACTTTAGAGAGCATCTCCTTAATGTTTACTTTGTAGTGAGAAAACGGATGTTCATAGAGCTCCAATGTGTTCCCCAAGGCCACTGCACACTACTCAGTCACAGTCGGGATGGGGAATTTCATCTTCCTTTGTGTTCCTGGCATGGTTCTTTACCCTTTGTTTATATTTTTTAATCATTACTCCTACCCTAAAATCTACAATAATTCTCTAAAACAAGAATAATTAGATTCACATGTCCTTGGCCTAATATTCAAGCTGTCCAAAATTTGGCTCATCTTTACTATCGCTACACTTCAAAACTCCCTAATAAATGATATCTTTATTTGTTCAAAACTTCAAAATTTCCTCAGCGGTATTGGTTGTCTTACTATTTTATATATAAACCAAATTTGCATCCCTCTGCCTAATGTTCCCACTATCTTAAATGTTCATCCTCACTTCCAACTTAAATTCCAGTTTTCCCCAAGACTGGCCTGGTATGTCTAGGCCATGTTAATCCCTGCATTACCAAAATTCTCCAGTCTTATTACTTGCACCATAGATGAAAAATATCGTATGTTGTAAAGGTCAAGCCTAAAGTTAAGGCCCAAAGTGACATTAGGCATTCATAATATTAATGATTATCACATTAATGATTATCACACTCTGACAGAAACGAGTCTCACTGCCCCACATGAATACAAGCTCCTAGACCACAGGAACGGTCTGTGTTGTTCACTAAAGTATACTATACACAGCAACTAGACGGCACCCGGCACTGGGCAGGCACTCAATATTAAATGGATGAATCAGTGCATGAACGGCTGAGCAAGCGACTGAAAGGATGAACAAAAGAACAATGAACACAAGACAGCAGTCGAGAAGGGGGCTATATGGCCAGTATATGAAGGCAGTTTTAGATACACCAAAATCATGATACAGTGATCACAGTCCAAGGTAATCTCTCTGGTCTTTGTACCTACATAGCACCATATACAGAGCAGGTTCTTTACCTTGAGATTTTTTGAACTCTATGTGGATAAGTAATACTGCAGCTCCTTATTTCTTTAACTTATATATTTTATGTCAGTGTCCACAGTTTCTTTGACAATTTGACTGTTCTGCCTAGTAGGCAGTGCACTGATTTGGGAGTTAGAACAATAGTACAGCTTTTAAAGCCCCTAAAGCAAATATAGGTCTGTCAATTACTATAGAAAAATTTTAAATGTATTTTAAATATATTTAAACCATGAAGCCAGGTCAAGTTCCTAATACTTAGGGCTACTTATGTAATAGAATAGGAGAATATAGTGTGTTAAGGAAGAAAAGAAAAAAAGGAGAGGAAGAGAAAGAGAGAATGAGAAAAGAAAGGAATCAGGAAGTCAAGACTTAATCATGTGACTTACAAGTTCACCTGAACAAGATGACAGTAATCAAATTACATAATACCTCTAGGCATCTTCAGCTCTAAATGAAGAGCCTTAAAATAGCCACTTCACTCCACTTTGAGGTCCTGGGAGGTGGTCTGAAGTGCTAAGGGGATCTGTACACAATACCACACTAGACAAATGTGAGGAATTACGGATATGAGTGATAGCCTGTTCTTGAGACAGCAATGTCAGTTCCTTGAAGCGGATGCTGTTGTGGGATCTGAGAAATTTCTATGTAATTGCATACTTCCTGGTGACTGGAAACTGCGGTCCCAGGGAGGAAGCTATTTTTATTCCCATTTCTAAATATCCCGGTTAAAAATACAGCCACTTCCCAGGTTTAGTGTAATAGTGACTAACACAATTTAATGATTAACAAATACAAAAATAAACTAATATCTTTGCCACATTATATAATAATACGAGTATTCCTATAATTCCTATCATAAACTATGACTTCTAAAAAAGAAATAAAATAACAGGAACAACCAATTTTTATAGCACCAATTTTAAATTTTGCTAAAATGCAGAGAAAGTGACCAACTTAAAATAGACAAAAATAAAAACGACTCACATTAATTGAGCACTTACTGTGTGCTAGGCACTCAGACATTTTATATATTAACTTATTTCTTTAAAAAACCCTAGATCTGAAATGTAATGAGGTAACAGAGACATAAAATCAGAATTCCCAGGTCATTTTGCTATTAAAACAGCATGCATTGTATTCCCTCATGCAACTAGCTACCTGTTTAAGAGAGGGAAGGAAATACCACAAATCTTAAAAAAAAAATCTGAAATAACTTTGCAAAGGGCCAAATATAAATTGCACTCAAAAAGAACAATTAAGCAATACTTATTGGAAGGTATTTACAAAGCATTTGGGATTTGAGATGTTGAGGTGATGAGTTTGGGAAAAAAGATAAAAGTTAATTTTACGTTGATTTTTGAAGATTTAGTTATTTAGGATTTTTTAAATTCTGAGTCAATAATTCTAATGGTGTTTAACTGCCCTAAGTGTCCTCCTTTGAACAGAACAAAAGTCTATTTTTTTTAAGACAGGATGAGAGCTCTAACAGTCAGTGTAACATTGTCAAATTTTTGCTACTTCCCAAAAAAACTATGTGACATCACAACCACCAGTGCATTTATCACCATCAAGACACACACATATTTTACACACACACACACACACACACATATATATACACACATACACGCATATATAATATATACAATCACTGCCAAAGCCAATCACTTCCTATCTACTCAGGCGGTAACACTGTAAGAAGCACACCATCACCCCACCACCAACTACCAAGAAAAAAAAAAAGAATATTAAACTGGTATAAGATTTACTTCTCAATTTCTTTTCACTGACATCTCTCCTTTCTGATAGAAGTATTTGGCCTTTATATTAAAAGCAATAAATAAATATCCTCACTTTTCCAAAGAATTTGCCAAGAAAAAAAAATCAAGTAAAATGAAAAAGAAGAATCCAAGTACCCTTACATTACCAGCTGAATTTCAACTGAAGATATATTTTTACAGCTGCTAAAAACTTCTAAAGCTGGTTATTCTTGGAAACCACCTTGTGCTTACTTGGGCTTCCTATAGGGGAGAATTGTTACTAAAGTTTACCTTGTATGACTCTTTTTGAATGAGTTTGATGTCCAGAAAGTAGTCATAGTGCTAAGTTTGGGCTTAAATTAACTTTCAGAATTCTAGGGTAAAGGAGACCCCACTAACGAAAAGCAGGATTGGAGGTATCTGCTCAGTGAGCTCACTAGTACTCTGAAAAAATCTGGAGCAGAAAAAGAGGGTAAAGACCATGTGCTCTCAGGGTTACTCCAGGCAAGATATACCATCTTGGCTTACTCAACTATAAAAAAGGTATATTAGTATTCTTGACAGAGTATTAAATTAAAATGCAGGTAAATACAAAATGAGTGTGAAAGCACTTTGTGACACCTATGCCACTTGTATGAACTTGAGTGATTCATACCACTATACATATATTGCCCTAAACTTACTCTTTTTGTTTGCAGTGCCTGTATGACTTCACACACATGGGCACATGAACTGGGTCACCAGACGGAGATGGCCTGTCAGCCAAATCTGAGGCCTGCCTGTGTTTTCAGGTAACGTTTTACCAGAACAGCATTACACGCATTTGCTCCCAGTGAGCCAGCAGAGCTGCTGTGGTGCCCACCTGGCCTGCAAAGCAGAAAGCACTTACTCTCAGGCCCTCTGAGATGGAAGGTAAAGTATATCGAGATTACTGCTTGACCTGATAATATTATTTCTTGCATTTTTTTTCATTTCGTTTCTCTTTTATGTTTTTGTTTCTTTTTTAATTTTTCTAAAGAGAATGGTGAATACATTTTGGTTTTTAAAGAAAGCATGCTATTTTTTCTTGCATAAGGAAATGGATCACAGTCAATTTCTAATTATATGCCTAAAATGACAGCATAGCTAATATAAAAAGACATAATTCCCTGCTTTGGTTTACATAATTATTTCAGTAAGAATGAGAAAGTCTTATTGACTTCTGAAAGAATCCATTTCAGATAATCAAATGTTAATAGTATTTAAGTTGAAAAGATCGTGACAAAGACAATTTCAAACCATCACAATACAAAAATATCATATGGACGTATCTTAATGTGAATCGAGTCTGAATGGTGAAAAGAGAGCATACAGCCCACTTCAGGTGGCAGCAAATATGTGATCCTCACAGAAATAATAATAATAAAAAAATTATTATAAGTACTTTGGGATCTAGTCTTTTGTTCCTTAGAATAAATGAAAAACTTAATATCCGTATTCTCAATCCATCTCTCCAATCAGATTATTTCAAAGACACAGAAAGAGAAGATTTTATCAAAAAAAAAGATCAGCAACAAAATTATTTTTAAAAATAGAATGATATAATTAGATTCTTGAAGCATCCACAGAAACTCCCATATTAGGAAAATGACCCCTGCAGAGGTTAAATGACTTGTCCACAAAGACAGAACAGGGTAGTGGCAGAAACAGTGTGAGCGCCCAGGCCTCCCGATCGGAACCGCAGAGTCTGTGTCATTATGCGATACAGCCACACTTTGCACAGCAGGTTTCCTTTATCTCAGATATTACAATTTCTCTCAAATGTCTAACATTTTTCAGAGGCTTTTGTGTAATTAACCTAGAAAAAGGCTACCAGCTGCACACAAAGGTGTAGGTTCAAACAACCTTTATATAAATCTGATGTAAATCAGCAAATTCTTAATGGCATATTAAATTTTTATAGAACCGTTCTGCCACAATTAATTTTATGTTATTGCTCTTTTAAAATTGCTTAGAAGTGAACTTGCCTCTAGGAAGTAAGCTGGGGTACATTTTAGCACAGCCATTTCTTTAAAGGTATAAAGGAATATTTCACATTCAGCCCATTCTTTAAATGTTTACTACGTCTAAAAATGTTTCAAAAGGTAATAGAATGGAAATTGGAATTAATTTAGATTTTTACGAGCACCTTTACACTTTGATAAAACTTTTTTCTGGTCAAAGCTAAAAACAAGTCAATTACACGTATTTAAATACAAACTAATTACTTCTGCATGTGGAGCACATGTAACACAACCCTGAGAGGCAAATATATGAGGAAGAAGAAGGGACGCCCAGATTCCTATTTACGCGGTTACCACTGTTCCTCACTCAAGAATCAAGGGCTGCAGGTACCAAACGCAGGGCCCAGAAAGCAATGAAACACTGATGTCAGATTCTTACTCCAGAAAGCCTCACTGATATAAGGGCCACAATTTAACATAGTTTTGAAAACCAAAATAAGCGTCCAAGTACTTTGATTCAAACCTCACTTGAAAGAAGATATCTTGATTACCCAAACTCCATTAGCCATTTGTTACAAGTAAATGAGACAGGCAAGAATATGAAAAACACCCATGAAAACATTCCCAGTTCTCAGTATGACTTGAACCAGGCTTGCTGACCCACGTGGTTTGAGGTGAAAACTTCTCTACCGATCTTGTTAAACGGGAACTACAGCAAAGTGGTAACTTCCACTATCCTTAATCTAAATTATGGAATTAAGATGACAGTGATAGCTGCAAAATATCAGTGAACATACACCCAAAACCAATAAAATGTACACTTAAAATGGATCAATTTTACATGTGAATTACATCTCACTAAAACTGTTAAAAAAGAAACACAAATGCCCGACCATGCTAGGGGGTGTCATATAACACAGAGCTTATGCACCCGATAGCCTTTGAGTAATTTTTTAAAACTCATACTCACATCTGGCTGCAAGTTTTGGGTATGAACCAGTGAATTTGTAGCCCTTTTTGATATAAATAGAGGAAAGCTCAGACTCCAAAACAGTCTTACAATCCACATTAAATAAGACCTGACATCATGTGCTGTTTAGGATCCACTAAGACACACAGATACTCCTTGGCATCACAACACTGCTATATATTCTGAGCCATTTTATATTTTTAATGAAATTTTCAGGAAAAAGAGTGTACATCTGAATTATAACCTACATAGCACAGACTCATCCTTCCCCTTATAAAGCCATTAGGAATGCACCGCCTGTCAAGGACACATAAATAAGTTAATATGTTTGATTAGCAATGATGCAGCAAACACAAGTATGAAATTCAGAGCTGAACCAAATACTTGAATGTGAACTGACTCTAGAATTCTTTTTTGCATAATTTTGAGAAACATTATGCATTTCAGAGGACACAGAAGTCAAAAGCAGCTTAAGAAGATCTAACCCAGTCCAGCCTCAAAGAATACATCTGCAATGCATCTCTTTTAAGTCTCTACGGTATATGGCAAGGTCATGGTGGGCATGGTATGCCCTTGTAGGCCAACGCGATGTTGATGGTCAGACTTGGAATGCCAAGATTTCAATGCCTGTTCCCCTTCTAGGACAGGGGACGCAGAAGAAAAAGGGTTTCCAGGCCACAGTCTCAAGGAGATTTCTAAACCAATTACACACGTATCAGTGCTTGCTACTCATCTAATACTTTAAATAATCAGGACACTTTTTCCTGGAAGGAACTCAACTGTGAAACAATGATCCGCACTAGAAATAATCACTAAATTTAGAGTTAACATTGCCTTTAGAATCTAGTCTTACTACATGCTGATTGATTCAGGGGACTTCACCCAACCTGTTGCAAAACGGGGTGCAATGCAAATGACTCCACATGGTTGACAGTTAAGTTAGAAAATAACTGTAAGCTCCAAGAGAGCATATATTGGGGGAGGGGGGTCATTACTTTATCCTCAACATCTAGAAAAATGTCTCATATCTAGAAAATACTCAGTACCTATTTATCAAAAGATGAAAAAAATAAGAAAACATCTAGTAAATTTCTTGTCCCATGACAGAGACATTGGGAGCAAAGAACAGAAGTTGACCCTGAAACCAAATGAAATGTGCAAACACAAAGTGGTTTAAAATAAAATAAATAAATAAGCAAAACAAAAAATCCTGGGTGAGAGGAGCTATTTAAATGCCCCCACATTCTGGCCCTGTCTCAGACTCATCGGTAACCAGGCTAAATTAAGTTGGTAGACACTGCATCTCCAGAACTTTATAGGAAGTTCTCTTCCCACTTAGTGCAGAGTGACATAATTATTGGATACATGTCCTGTACTTCTATATTTCCTAAGGGCTGGGAAAATATATTATCCATCTTTGTATTTTTAGCACCCATAAAACTAGCTGTTGCATATGAGAGTACAGATTATTTGTATTCAAAGCTATTTCAGGTAAACGTCATTGGTCCCAAGGCCAAGTAATATGAGAGAATGGTGGTTTTCTTTCCCTAACACTATTTGGATCTTCCATTTTTGGCTAAACTTGTGTATAAACAGTATAATGGAAAGACCATGCATAAGCTTTAGAGTCAGACATTTGGAATGAGATGCCTTCTCCTGTACTGTCTTGTGAATCCTTGAGTATATTATTTTACTTCCACAAGCCTCCATTTCAATATCTATAAATGAGATTAATAATACTTACTCTCACAGAATGAAACAAAATAATATACAGAAGACACTTTGCTAGCACACAGTAAGACTTGATAAATGGTGATTGCTATCATCATTACCACCAGCTCTGTATATATGCAAATGAAGGCTAATGAATTCAAATGGGTTATTTCTCTTCCTCTTTGAACAATAAGCAAGTCAGCATAGACTTGGAGAAGATTGTACTGCCAAGTGCAAGAGAATCAGAGTACAAATTATCCTGTCCAAGCACCAGAGACTTTAGGCTGCTACTGTAACAACTTCAGCTCAGCCCTTTTCTCACTCAGCCGGCCTATTTTTCAAGTGGCACCTCTACATTTTTTTATTTCTTGCTATTTTATGGCCAAAATACGTTCATTTTGGGGCCATCCTCACTTCTGACATTATGATTGGAATATTCACCCAACAGTGAGAAACTAGTCATGTTGTAATCAAAAGAAACTTTAAGTATCTTTAAGACACTAAGTGGTGGCATTGTTAGCAATCCCCCCCCGCATTCCTGGAGTTAAGAGTAACAGGGTGAGAGACTATACACCAGCTGATGTGTCTACTGCTAATAGCTAAAGTTGGCCTTGCTCCCAAGTTTGGTGCCTTGTTGAATTAGAAGAAGGTGGAGAAGTGAAGCTGCTCCACTATTCATTAATTCTCCACTTTTAGACCAATATCAGGCTCAGCAGCGTTAAAGAGGGGAATCTATTTCAAACAGTCAGACATTGTCAGTAAAGGAAAGTAACCAAACTAGGAAGAAAAACAGTGATTTCAGTTTCTGTGTGAAGCTTCTGGCAGCTATGAAAATAAGTATTCCATTTGAGTGTGAGCTTAAATCAAGCTGGAGTCCTAGGATAACAAAAAGCAAATTCTTCAGCCTATAATTGAAGACTGTTGTGGGGAGGAAGGGGAGTTAAGAAAAGCGAGGGGGGAAGTGTCAAAAGGAGAGAAACAACAACAAAACTAACAATTCAATTTCAAAAAGTATCCTGGAATTATTAATGTAACAATAGAGAACCTAGAAATAAGAAGGTCAGAATCTTACTGATGAACTTGAGAGATGAGTACATGTAGGTCAATTACCAGTCTTTAGTCTTAACTGGCACATAAAAATTATTTCCATAGTAACAAAAGATTTACAAACTAAAGAAGGAAAGCGATGTGTGCAGTGATAAAAGCATCAGACCCTGAGAAGGAGACTACCCTCCGCTAAGCCAGTGCCTAATTTCTGTGGGTCTCAAGTTCTGTGAAATGAGAGGAGGTAGGAGGTAGATAGTTTCTAATATCCTTTTCCAGCTGCAAAAGTTTCTTTCTACAAAAATTTTATGTTTGATAATATCATATGAGTATCAGATTCTCAATGTTCATCACTGGGTTTCTGACCTAGCTATCCATTAAAATCAGAGAAATTTCTCCGGCTACCTCTCCACCAACTTTCTCTTAAAGCCTGAAGAACAAACTAAAAGCAAGCAAACCAAAAGATTATTATTTAGTAGCTTCCAGTTTTGTGCTACAATCTCTAGTTTCACCTACTTTCTTCATGACAGGCTATATGCCTGGGTTCAGAGGATATTCCCCATAAACCTGGCTCAAGTGGAGCAATTGAGAGAGTTTGCATATCTATGGCAACCGATAGCTTAATAGTTATTTTGAAAGGCTATGGCAGCCCCTTGAGGCAAGGGAAGTGGTTCGTACTCCTTGAATGTATCCTGGTTTATGACCATAGCCTGGGAGTTTACAGTGATGCAAGAGGCAGGAAGGCAGTTTGCCCTGCATCACCGGGCCACGCCTGCCCTGACTGGGGATGGCAGCGACATAAATGTAAACTGTACAGAGGACCGGCGGATATAACCCATCCTGACGGGAGGAGTCAGAAATGGGGTCATGCAGGAAGTTCCGGGCCAGGATTTAAAACTAAGTGTGGCAGCCATCCACTCTCTTGGCCATGCCAGGAGTAGTAGGGAGGCATGCTGCCTGTGGTAAGAGATTTTTGCCACATGGCTTGGAAGGGAGAAGTAAGCAGCGATGTAGTTCATAGTGAGGAAGGAGGCCATGCGGCCTGGACTAATAGGAGAGGAGATACTGCTGCTGTGATCGTGCCTGCTCCAGCAGACTCCGGAACTACAAAGGACTTCCTTACCAAATCCTGACCTGCTGCACCCAGATTTTACCTGGACTTTTAAGACCTGTACCTTTTCTGAGTTTCACCATGATCCAGGGTAACACAGCATATGCTTTTCTCAACTATTACACAGAAGCTGGTGCCAAATACCCCAGGTCCTGAAGTAGAGACCTGCTGTGAGAGGACAGCAACTCTAATCCAGAGCAGATGGAGAACTGTTTGCACAGCACACTTAACATAAGAATATGGGGGATTATTGGGGGTGTTTTGGGGTGGGGAGCATGGGAAGTACTGGGTCTTGAGGGAAAGGAGGGCTCAGAGCTGAGATGCTCTGAGCTCTTCCAAGATTGGAATGTTGTAAATAAAAACCTGTTTCTACCAGTATTAATTACTGGGTCCTACACCAAGGTGCCATGTGAACGGCCCTCCCTTTGCTTGGTAACAAGACTAATGATCAACCACATTTGGAATACTCCAAAGAAACTCATGACGAATCCTAAAATCTTTGTCACCGTCCCCCACACTCTATGTATCTTCTGTCAAAATTGTAAATACTGGATTTTCGGAAATCAAAACCAATTTTACCTATGCAAGCCAAATATTAAAATTTCTATAAAAATAATTTGGTCTGAATGTGATTCTGATATCCAAAATATTTTATAAAATTCTTGGTAGGCAGAAAACAGTAATGCTTTAAAAGCAAAAATTTTTTCCTGACTTATGTGGCTCAGTTGGTTGAGTACTCTCTCTCAAAGTGAAAGGTCACTGGTTTGATTCCTGGTCAGGGTGCATGCCTGGGTTACAGGTTGGGCACTATGGAAGGCAACCAATTGATGTTCCTCTCTCACATCAAAGTTTATCTCCCTTTCTTTCTCCCTCCCTTCTTCTCTCTCTAAAATAAACAAACAAATAAATAAAAAAATATTTTTTGAAAAATAAAAATAAAAACAAGAATTTTGCCTTCTAAACCACTGAACCACATCAACAAAAAAAGCCTCACGGTTTCCCTGAAAAGGTTTGTTATAACTGAGCTGCAAAGTTACTGCTTGTCAGGGAGGGGAAGGATAGGAGGAGGGAAGAGATTAACATTCACCTTCGGGTGATAACAGTGCTGCTTCTTTCTCCAAAAAAATGAGACTTCAATGTAGCCAGCTATTGCAGCTTCTGAACTAATCTTCCTCACTATAAACTTCGCTGTAATGAAATATATAGGAACCTGCGTGGTCAGGGGAGACGAGGAAAGACAGTTTGCCCTCCACGCTCAGATATATAAGCAACAGCACCATCCTGAGCCAAGAGGGAGAAAAATCAGGCTATAAAAGTCTGAGACGGTGGCAAGATATTGGCAAACGGAGAAAAAGTAAGGAATGACATATATATACACACACACACACACACACACACACACACACATATTTGTACATACACATATTTGTTTCGATCAGTTAAATAAAAGATAAACTATAAAATCGTGTTGTTTAGAAGAATTATTAATAGGATTTTTCTTCAACATTCTTTGAATTATCAGCACTGGTGAACCACCGCATAACAAAGACTCCATTATTTGTTGATTGACATTTAACCCTGCATCCCATTAGAAAGGCCACAGCATGCCAGCTGAGTGTTCTGTGCAATGACAAACAAAAGTTCACCAGACTGAAAAGCTGTGGAAATGCAGCAGAATGATGATGAGCATGGTGGTATCTACTATAGGAAAGGAACCTGGCTAAACACTGCACATATACTAGATTCATACCTAACAACAACCCTACAGGGCAAACATTATATTCCCATTTTATAGACCACATAACCGATGCTCCATTTTACTGATTTGCCTAAGGTCACACACGTAAGTAAAGATGGAGTCTCAATTTTGATCTAGATATGCAGACTGCAGTCCTCTGGCCTTTCCACAAGAGTCTTACTTGCAAATGTATATGAAAAAATTAGTCAAACATCAAATGGTTATTTAAAATAAACAGCAATGGATTTTATAGTATTAAATATATTTAACATGTGATCTCATTGTTAAGGAGAAATTAACAACACTGCATGGAAAACATACACTGGCAAAATTTTGCCTGAATCTTCAAATTAGGATAAGTTAAAGTTCTATGTAATTTGGACAATTTGGAGTTTTCCATTTCATAAAAGTTATGAAAATACACTCATATCACTCATGTATAAGCTTGGTAAAATGTGAATATGTTACATAAGCTTGTATTCATGCCATCTGTCCCAATGGAACACGGAACACACACACACACACAGGAAGAGAGGTATCAGTGTCTACACACTAAAAACTAAGATGATGCTAACAGGTATAACAATGCAAAATTCATTAAATTAAAATATTAAGGTTTTCTCTTTTATAGTCTTTAAATAAACAAAATTTCATTGTTTTTAAACACAACTGATATTGCATATAATGAAGGACCCTAGTATTTGATATGCAGCTATGCATAGCAATACTTTAATGGAAATTCTAGATACATTTTTCCATTTCTTCACTTACTAAAAATGAATTCATTTATTTGTGTTAAAATGCCCTTCATTCTTCTCATACTGACCCTGCTGTTTTCTTTGAATCTTACTTTAATTATAAGCAAAATGACAATCATATACCAAAATGCAGGCATTGCACATTCCCCTATCATAGCAAAGAAAAAGATTACAAATGTTTTGCATCTTATTTGATTCCTTGAAATTAAATGAATAACCGTGGAGAAAGAAAGTGTCTTTTGGACTGGGAAAACAAGACCATAATTACTAAAGAAACATATATTCAGTTCTGAATTCATACTATTATACTTGATGCAAGAGGTACAATCGGCCCAACAGAGCATACAGGAGCCATCTGGGCACTGCGGCTGCACAGAGAAACCCGGAGAGCAAGGGCACCATGACCTTCTCGCTCCAAATCACCTAGATTTTGGCATTAGGACTGTTCACCTCTTTTGATTTCTTATTAACCTTTTTGAAGAAAGGAATTCTGTGATCACGAGGTATGAAACCTGATGTTTAAAAGAAAAATAAAACATGACACCATGCAACCTTATCATTGTATCACCCTTCCTATGTACTTTAACTGTCGATGAATTTGATTTAATACTCAGTTTTATCCAACCACCTCCCACCCTATTTTGCCTTTTAAGGAATCCATCCCTAAGGCACTCACAGAATTTGACTTTCTGTAGATTTCATTTGAGAAATCAACACTAAATTAGCATTTTCATTGTTCCAGGCACTGAAGACAAGAATCTGACTTCCAGGCAATGACAATGGATTTCAAATTTGTGCAAACCACATCGTTTTCTGTGCAATTTACAGTGCCAGTTGAATATGAGTAACCTGATAATCATGAGAGCCCCGGCAGTCAATTTGATTCCTCTGAGGCGGGTTATCGAAAATTGAGCCGAGTGATGTAATACACATCCCAGACTGTTATGAGAACAGCATAGATGATTTCAATGAGACTCATTATTTATTCATCGCAAAGTCCAATTTGTGTGTCATTTTCACTGACGGTATACTGAGTTAACCGGTTGAAATTCAGTGCTGATAGAGTATTTTATTCTGTACTGGAAAATAGGACCCTTTTCAAAAATTGTTGTCTTCCTGTAGGAAAGAGTACAAAACAAAGAGGGATTTTGTGGCTGTGGCCGTTCACAGTAAGATTGGAACACGGTTCAGCAATGCTGGATGGAAGAGCAGGCACAGGAGAAAGCCCTTAGGGACTCCCTGTTTTTCTCATTAGGAGTGTATAATAATATGCCAGATATTACAGAATAAAAAGTAAAAGCATACTCGTCTTCAGAAAATAGATACATTTTTTTTAATACTAAAGAACAAGATAAACATTGAAAGGACAGACCCTCACTGAATGAGATATAACCTCCACTCCTGAGTCTGATTCTTAATTTCATCACCAAAGGGTCCCTCCCTCCCTCGGCTTTAGGGGGACAGAGAAGCAAGTCCCCCCAAATGGCAAGATGGAGCTGGTCCACATATTCCCCAGTTTTTCCCATGGACCAGTTTAAGTGCAAGCCCATCTTAAAACCCATGCACTGTCTTCCAACATTATTGGGGTCACATCTTAAAAGGCCCCCTACACCACTGTACACACTGGCTATCTCAGTGTACCTCTAAATTCAAGCACTACCTGAGTGCCAAAACGTCTACTCAGTGTGGTCTCTGGTAACTTCCTATGAGTTTCCCTCTGTGCAACGCATATACTCTCCCCTCTACTTTTCCTCCCCTCTCCAAGTATAAATATTCCAACTATCCTTCGGGGCCCTGCACAAATGCCTCTGCTCCAGAAGTCGCATCCTGGTCCCCTGGGATGAAGTGACCTCCCTCTAAACTGCCCTAGCACTTCCTTCCAGCTTGAATCTCAGTTCCATACTGCACTGCTCTCAACATCCTACTACTAAAACATCTTTAAGGGCAGAGTTTTGTCAATTCATCACTGAATGCCCCATGTTGCCTAATACAGTGCCTTGCGCATAGATGAATTTTTTTTAAATGATAATTCATGACTAGGTCACTGTTCTAAGCGCTAACGCTGTAATGCAAGCATTGCAGACGCTCGCAAGGCTACCCAGATTCCAACTACTCGACTTGAATACAGAATCACGTTAAATCAGCTGAGCAAAGAAGCCAACCTGCAGAAATAAAATACCTCATTAATCTTTGACTTTTTCCATTGTAAAGTATTTTTGAACCTCAACTTTATTTGTGGTATTATCTGGTTAGCAGTGTTGGCAGCTGCTCAAAGCTTTAAAGGACTGCAGGTCATGAATATTAAGTGCTAAACAAATTTACTGGGAGGAAATCCAAATTCATCTCTAAGTGCATGACAAATAGCCCCAGTTTCAATATTGCTAGCAACTACTGTGATCGGAATAGGAGTATCTTGCTATATCTGGATTCTCACAAAGTCACGTGTAAGGCAAATGAAGGGAAAGAAAACAGAAGAAAGTGGGAACACTACTTGAAGAGCAGCACAGATGTTGAGTGAAGAAAATCAGAAACAGTAAATATATCGTATTACATTCAGTGCAACAGACATGAGGGTCAAATCTTGAATAAAACCATAACCTACTCTAGAAAAGGGACAAAGCCGTAAGTGATAGCAGATTCAGCCAATGCCATCCGCAGCAGGTAATCAAATAAAAAGCCCATGTGGACTCAATGTCCAAATACCTACAGGCTCTGTGACCGGCTTCTCAGGCTGATTTATACATGGTGAGTCGTGCAGAACGGTCAGCTGTACAGAAGTACAACGTTTAATCTCTTCAGTGTTCAAAGAGTGACAAACCAAAACCCTTCAACAGAACATTAAAGGCCACCCTCGCAAACCATTCTCAAAATAAACCTCAAAAACTGTTTGGAACTTTGGGGTTGCTGGTTAGTTTGGGTCTGATCACTCCATCCTGACATGAGAAACCCAAGACAAAGGTAAATTTCATTCACTGTACGCAACCTCCATCATTCACACTCTGCCTGGCATTAAAATATAAAAACATATTTATAACAAACAAAATGAACAAACAAAATTGAAAAAGACTCATAGATACAGAAAAAAGATTGAGAGCTGTCAGAGGGGAGGCGTGTCGCAGGGTTGGGTGAAAAAGGTGAAAGGGTTCAGAAAAAAAACACACAGACAACAATATGGGGGGTGAGGGGAGGTCGGAGAGCGAACGGGGGCATAAATGGTGATGGGAGGAGACTTGGCTTGGGGTGGTGAACACAACACGATGCACAGATGACGTGTTACAGAATTAAACACCTGAAACCTATAACCTATATATATTTTATTAACCAATGTAACCCCCAAAAATACCATAAAAAGAAAAAATAAGTTTAAAAAAAAAAGCATATTTAGAGGAACTGCTAAAAGATCTAAAAGGGCTTCATTTTTCCAAATTATCTTAGGCTATTATTAGAATTGCTACACTGACTTTCAGATTTCCTTTGATTTTTTTAAATTTTCCACCTGTAAGTGAATAAGTGATTATGAGGCTAATAAAGAGGAAAAAAGATGTTTCCACATTAAAACAGTTAACAGATGTTAAATAAGCACAGAAAATGGTCACTAGGCAAGCAATGACTGATTTTGGATAAGTAAGAAAAATGTTGCTTCTACTGATTTTATTACCCATGTACCTCCTGGGGTCACGGGAGACTTGTAAAATATTTTGTGGGCAGATAAAAGTCTAGCAATTATTTGCAAAGCTAGTTTAAGTATATTTCAAGGGTCCCCCCACCCTGGCCCTTACTTTTTGACCACATAAAACTAAACAAGTGAAAGTCATCAAAAGAAGGCAAAAACAATAGTTTGGTGAGACTTGGTTAAGAAACTTATTTTTCAACATATTTCTGACATGCATTTCTTTCAATCCCACCTGCCAGTCCTCACTAACAGGGAATGAAATCCCCATCACATAAAGGGGAGAGTACAGGATTTCACTTGGACATTTCAAGCACATACTTTTAAAGGTAAATCTTAAACAAGTGTAAATTCAATATGTACTAGTACCTACTATGTGCCAGATGGTGTGCTAGATTCCACGGACAATGTAGGAAATATCCTGAAGCTAAGAACCAGGAATATTTTAAAAGTTTGTTTATAAAGTTATGAACACTAATTTTGTTCATACACATTTCTGAAGATTTTATATTTAGTGTTGTTTTTACACATCTTCCTAACTGCTGACAACTATATCATTTCATGTTACGTTCAATCATTTTATTTCATAAAGCATATGACTCTCAATAAGCATTTAAGTTCATGTTAATTTCTTAGCATATTCAGAATACTACCTGGCAGATATAAACACTGAAAGTATTTATTAAATACTAAGTAAAATATTTACAATATGCCAGGTATTTAGTGTTTTTCACACACTTCATCAAAGAAAAACATAACTTTCACATTGGCTTTGCAGAACTGCAAAACCTCATACATAATATGGACATGTACACCATCTGCATGAGTCTCAGAAGTAAAACAATGACAGCCAAAAACTCTGGCCAAGGATTTTGTCAGGCTCAATAATAACCAATAGGAGATGTCACGGAAAAACCCAGATGTCTCTTTTTGTCAGAAAAATCTTAAATGTCTACCAAACCAAAACCTGTATTTTCTCACTGTAGTAATGGAGTGGAATGGAGTACTGCTCGTAGGGCAGAACCTAATTCACCGCAGCTCCCTCTGCCTGGCCCTGGTACACATGTGAGTTTGGGGCCAGGATCTGATAAGAGGTACAAAACCAAAATCACCAGCACTGTGAAGACAGAAGCTGAGCGTGACTGCTATGATAAAAATATCACTGACAAAACTGAGATAGTGGGGCGTCTTGCCTCTCTGGTCCTAATAAACCCCAGCTTTAAGAGGACATACATTTTTAGATTTAGAGTATTTAAATGGTTATCTAATTTGGATAACAGAGTTAAACATTTGTGCACTACAGTTTTCTGTATATATATGTATTATGTTTTAATGGGGCAGGAAAGTTTATTTCATCTGGCAAACCATAATGACTATGATGCAGAGTTAATTGGTAAGGTATTTAAGATGATTATTCTTATAAGGTTTAAGAGAACCTTCTAAGGTCTTTTAATTCCCCTCCTTCGGTCTCTTCCAAATCACCCCAGGCATAAAAATCTATATATTTTAAAGCCAAAATATGGAATTTTCTATAACTTCCTTATGTAATCTATGTCAATGTTTACAAGACCCATAGCCATGCAATTCTAAAGGAAAGACTGGGCTTAAATATGCATTCTTCATTTTTCAAAACACTATATGTCTAAAGACAACTAGAAGCTTACATTTTGGCCTTCTTAAGATAAAGAATTACAATTTCTATCAATAGTTCTTCTTTCCATTCAAGTAATACACATCAGGTGCTTCCCAAACACTGGGCACCCAGCTCACACAGAACACCCGGCAATTTCATATAATCTTTACAACATCTCTAGGGAAAAACATTACTGTCTCCATTTCCAAATGCAAAAACAGGTCATTGAACTAGCCCAAAGTTACTCAGTCAGTATGAGTTCATTCCATATAACTTATGTTTCTAGTATTCATTCATCTGATTTTGTTTATGCATCTTCACATTTTCACAGTGTGATACAAAGAATGTGTCCTAGTCCTAGTGATTCTATCATTTTCTAGATGACATTCACCTCTCTGGTTTTCTATATACCTCAAGTAGAAATAAAGAGACTCGCATACATAATTTCTACGGTTCCTAACAAATCTATGAAATCTGTTATGCCAATGTCCTCAAGGTCACTGGCCTAAAACCTAAGAATCAAAAAAAAAGAGCTTAGCTGAGATAGCAACTATCATCTGAAGGGTTTTGCTGCACTGACACCGTTGCCAGAGAGTCTGTGCAAGTTTCCCTTTTGGAAACTTCTCAGGACACTGAGCCTCCAAAGATTAAGTCCTTTCCCATAACATGAGGGACTTCACTCTACTCTTAGGAGTTCCTTTGCAAATGATATTTCTCATTTTCTTAAGCAGCAATTATATGAGTAAAGTTGCCATATAAAACACAACATGCCCAGTTAAATTTGAATTCCATATAGAAAAAGAATAATTTTCTATTGTAAGTATGTTCAAAATATTGTATGAGACATATTTGTAGTAAGGAGCTTTACTGGCAACTCTGCCCTTGAAAATATGCTTAGAGAACTGAAAATTTCCCAGAAGAGAACTTCAAAAGGTCCTAAAAGCAAGTTCTAAATTGACGAACCAAAATAATTTTCTAATTCATAGACAGAATAACTGTGCAGAAACTTCATTTCTTTACTATGACCTTTTCTCCTTTCTTTGCTTTTGATCGAAACTGGCCTCACCGAACTCCTCTCTTCTGTGACCATTCCCTTAATCATGATGTCCTCAGGACAATGATGTTCTGGTCAGCATCAAATAATCTCAGGGATAAAGCCCGAGGTCTGCTGACCACAGAGACAGTTTCCCTCAAACCAGAGAAAATATCTAGGCCTCAGTGGTGCTTCAGCCCCAGGCCCAGCAAAGCAGGGAAACCAGACCAAGTTATGCCGTGGCTGACACCAACCCCAGATGCACTGATCAACTACCCTAGCACCAACCAATCAACAGAGACCACGACCCTAACTCTCTTAGTCACCGTGGTTGATAATTTTTTCCCTATATACCCTATCCCCTAGAAGCCTGCGGGAAGCCAGCTCTTTGAGCATTAGCTCACCTTTGTCTCCAGGGGTGGGCCACATCCGAAAAATAAATCCTTACTTTCTTTGCTGCAAACTCCTGTTTGTGTTTTATTGGGCTTTGATGCCCACAGGCAAATGGACCCCTTTAGTCTGGTAACAATGGTAAAGTGGAAATTCTTTATAAGAACCAACAACGTTTCACAGGTTTTCAAGGCAAGAGAGTCTGCATCTTCAAAGAGGCCGTGTTAAAAAAAAAAAAAATTCCGAGTAAGTTTGAAGATCAAACTGGTTTTACTGAACGATTCATGAAGCACCCCATCTAGCTGGCAGAAAGGAGCTCCAAAGGCCTGTACCAAATGGAAGGCTTGCACAGGAAGACAGTGGAAGCAATGAGGAAAGAGTGGGACTATCTGACCTTGGGGGAAAGAAAGGGTCTGTGTGGCAGATTACCTCTGCACTGCTAACCAGGTAATTCCCAGTTAAAGGTCACATTCTTGGGACAGCCTGAACTTGCAATTAAGTCTCAATTTACAGAGGTGGGCTTAACACAGGTGACTCCATTATGAGCCATTTTTATAACAGCCCCAGCCTCCATAAGGTAAGAACCATGATTTAAATTTATTCTATTTGTATGTTGAGTAAAAAAAAGAAGAAAGCTTGCTATTGTTAATGATATGGTTTTAAAAGAAAAGAAAGATTATTCTCCCTATTCTCCATGAAAAAATAATTAAAACTGATTTGAAATTAAGAGCTTGAGTCTCAAACCATATGTTGTGTTCAAGCGCAAACTCTAACCAGAGTTTTCTTTTAAAGTTTCAGCATGTAATTGAAATCACAAAAGAATGTCGTTAAGCACTTGATACTGGAGTTCTAACTGAAAAGGTTATGCTTCCCTGCAGAGAAGCATAGCACTAATTACTCTGCCTACCAAGTGAAAAAAAAGTCTTTTTTTTTTAAATTAATGTTTCTATTTCCTTCCATTTTTTAATTTATTTCAACTTCTCCCCAATTTGATTTTAAGCAAAATTGGGAATGGGGCATTGGTGGGGAAGGGGGGTGAGTTAATCAAAACTAGAAAACTTGATAGCTTTCTCAGGGCAATTATCCAAAAGTATAATTCCTTGCTTAAGTGTCTAAAAGGAAGGGGGAGCTGGCCTAAAACATGGCTGAGGTTGGAAACCTCGACCAAGTTCAGTCTGTACACTTAAAAGCCAAAGCAAGAGAATTTACTGAGTTAGGAAGGATGGGGAAATAGGAAGAAGGCAATGTTTCAAGATGCCCTAGTCCAGGGGTCCCCAACCTCCTGCCAAGGTCCGGGCCTGTTAGGAACCAGGCCGCACAGCAGGAGGTGAGCTTGAATGTAATGCCTTGGAATCATCCAGAAACCGTCCCCACACCCCAGCCCATGGAAAAACTGTCTTCCATGAAACTGGTCCCTGGTGCCAAAAAAGTTGGGGACTGCTGCAGTCCATCCAATGCTTCCCATTAAACACTCTAGCAGAAAACTGTTCAGTTCCCTTTAAGTACACAGGGTCCTAATGTGCTTCTGTGACCTTCCAACAACACTGTATTTGAAACCACTGAGGGAATTCAGAAGAACAAGTATTAAGCCCTGAAGTAAAGGTCTTAATTGGCCTCAGGACAAAATTTGTAATAACCACTTTGTCTTTCAACTCTCCCATTCTTATATAGTACAGAAAGGAACAGGAGAATATGATTCATTGTTTAAGAATCAGAGTTCCCAGTGTACTACAGAAGGGTTGTTTTCCCTAGTCTACTCAGCAAAGGTGATACTAACAAATGGCAAAGGATTTCCCCTCTGTAGTCTAGCACCTAGCTCTGTTATCAGCTTTGATATTTTTACAAATACACATTATGATGTATAGGCAATGTATAGGATTACAGAGAATTGAAGCAGAAACATGAAACAAATAAAAATAAATTATAAAGATGCATAGTCTTTATAAGACAAAACTATCCTTCTATACCCCGTTTGAAATCATGAAAAATAGGTGAACATACCTGAGAGAAAAACAATCAATGACTGAAACTCAGGTTAGTAGAGAAAGGTCAGAAAGAACACTTCCACTTACTGAAGATCAAAACATAACATATTAAATTCTCTTTGAAGAGGAATAAATTTGCCTTTTAAATGGTGAAAAAGGCCCAAGCAAGGAGGTTACTCAGAAATCCAATACTGGAGTACCAACAATCACTTACTTTGTAAATGGCAGGCAGGATCTGTTTCATTTTCAGCCTGTGAAAGACGAAGACATCGTAAACTGCTGAGACCGCCAGAACAGTCACTCCTTGTTCCTTCCACAACATGCTGCATCCTGCGCACAGTCCTGTCCCCAGGAACCAGCCCCAAGTCCCGGCTGAGTAGCCTCTCGTAGAACAGTGTTTAACATAGCAGAGCAAGGAGAGGAGAAAGAAGAGACTGGCGCCGACATCGGCCCGGCCCACGATTCCTGCCACTGCCTCCGTGTGAATGGGGTGAGAGGCGAACATCAAGCCCGCCATAAAGGTCCAGTATCCGTCCCCAAGGAGTGTCTTGGAGAAGCTCGTGAAGAGACCAGTGACTGCCGCGTGCAGCAGGATGTTGACAAGATGGTAACTCCAGGGATCCAGCCCTCCGACGGCATGGTTCAGGCGGAAGGAAAGTGTGCAGAGTGGCCGGTAGGACTTGTGGCTGCCACTGTGGGTTAGAAGAGTCCCCCAAAAATCATTGTAGAAAATGTGCGTCCATGGCGTTTCTGGGAGTAGGTCCTGATTAGTCTTGATAGCACGGCTAAAAAACACAATGTTAAAAAAAAATCAAATGAAAAATACAGAAAGGACAAACAAAAAGAAAATATATGACATTGATAAGATAATGCCTTCCTTCTTAGCTCTGCCATCATGAGAATGTAGACCAAGATTCCAGAGATGCACAATTAATGCAAATGAGCTTTACATACAGATTGAACTGAGATCCTCCCCTTTAATGCTTAGTAACACCACAATTAGGATTGTAGTTCTTTTCCTCAAAGCTTTCTTCCTTGTTTGAATGCAAACATATTTGAAGAATAAATACAGAGGTCCTATTATTGGTTAAATGCAGAGGTTGGTAAACAACTTCCCTAAAAATCACATGGCGTACTGACTAAAAATGCAGATTCTAGGCCCCTGGTTGATATGAGGCCTGAGAATATGAATTTTTAAAAAAGCACGGCCCCAGGGATACACGTATAGCAAGAACTAGCCCCCTACTAGAAATAAATTTTAAATAGGATACTTGTGCCCAGAGCAATGCTTCTCAAACATACACATCATCTGGAAATCTAATTAACAGGCAGGCTGTGATACAGCAGACCTGGGGAAGAGCCCAAGGTGCCACATTTCTAACAAATCCCCAAGTAAAGCTGATGCTGCTGGTCAGTGGACCACACTTTGAGCAGCAAGGACCAACAGGGCTGGAGAGAGGAATAAGAATGGCTCTCCATCTACCCAAATATTTCCCTTCTTCCTGCATTCCAGTCAGCTTCAGCCTTTACCCTTTCTGAGCTTTCTCATAGGATTCAGTGTCATCTATACCAAGTGTCACAATGATGGCACTTCATTTTCTCCTACTTTTGAGGATTTCCACACTTCAAGGAGAAATGGCCTCGTATTTGCTGAGCACTTGCTATCTGCCAAGGATCCTGCTGGTCTCCTTGGCTATATCTTCTTGGTTAATTCTCAGAATAACTGATGAGGTAGATATTATTATCTACATCTCTCAGATGAGCAAATTATGGTCAAGAAAATTAAATTAATAATGATTCCGAAATCACACAAATCACAAACAGCAGAGTCGAGTTTCATGACCTTTCCACTAGGATGGGCTTCTCAAAATGTGACCCATATACCACTGAGAGTGTGCAAGAAAATACACCGACGAACCTTGTGAAACTTTTAATGGCTGTGTTTGTTTTAACCTGTATTTGAAACAAAATTTAATTGTATCAAAGCTGGATTTCATAAATATTTGCTGAGGCTGAAGCTGTTAAAAAATAAAAAGTCAGCATAAAGAAATCAGCCCTGGCTGGTGTAGCTCAGTGGACTGAGCACGGGCTGGGAACCAAAGGGTCCTGGTTCAATTCCCAGTCAGGGCACATGCCTGGGTTGCAGGCCAGGTCCCCAGTGAGGGCCATGTGAGAGGCAACCATACATTGCTGTTTCTCTCCCTCTCTTTCTCCCTCCCTTCCCCTCTGTCTAAAAATAAATAAATAAAATCTTAAAAAAAAAAGAAAATAAATCAATAGTACCGGTATATGCAGGTAAGGCACAATTGTTGAAGGTAGCATGTAAGTGACTCAATGTGGAGAATTCCTGCTCTACAGCATTATACCTGCCAGAGAACAGGGTGGCATCCTGAGTCTTTTTTAGCTCTAGTGCACCTATCTCTATACTTAGCAAAAAAAAGAGGCACACGAATCAGAAGAAAGCAGCAATGAGACAGTTAAGGAACCTACTCCATAACTATATATCTCTTGCCTAGTCTGACATCAGGGCTTTTTAAGGGGGGGAACTGAAGAACATATGGTAGATGGCCACCCTGATGACCTTTACCACTAGCATCTCTACCAGTTCTGCCCTCCCCTATGAGGAAGCTATGATTAAAGAAATTTCCACATAAATGTTACCAAAAATCAGGTTGCAAAGGCCCTGGATTGATGAGAAACATTCCTGAGTCCCAGATCTGTAATTTACTGAGTGTCTTAAAGAAAAAAAAAAGGGGGGGGGGAAGAAAGGTAACATAGAACAGAGATTCAAACAGATTTTTTTTAAAACCTATCCTCAGTGACAAAGCCAATGGAAATAGTAGCATTAGTATCTTATTTAGGATCAATGACGGAGCCATGCTGGTTTTCAACTGCTTTTCTAAATGGCTTCCCAATTAACCCCTCTAAGCTTCAATGTCTGTGATAATAATACTTTTATCTTCATTTAACAAACATTTGTAATAGTTCATTGTATCATTTATGTAGAGAAGCAGAGAACACCGCTTTGCAGATACATGAGTGTTCCGAGACGTAGTACACATGACATCTCAGTCTTGTTAGCAGCTGGTTACTATTCCACAAAGACTGGGGTAAAATTTACATAAAGTTTCTCATTAAAGTCTGCCTGATCCACAACCTCTGAAATTGGGTGCTCCTGGGAGTTAGAATTAAAACGGACTAATCAATCATTGATAACTGTCTACTCTGTGTGAAACACCATACTACTCTTTTTCTACCTACTTAGGAGAACTAGTTGATTTTTCTAGATGCTCAATAAAAAGGCAGAAGAAGGTCTGTTAAAATCATGTCTTAAAAAATACTCAATGTGGCAGGGACAGTTAGTTGTTCTCCCATGTCTATTTCTCATATTCATAGACCTTCTGTTTTTAACTGAGTTTATGGTCATCTAGAGAAAAGATTTCATTTCCTATCTTCCCTTGCTACTAATAATGGCCACGTGACTAAATTTCGGCCAGTGGAACATAAGCAGAGTTCTATGTCCTACTTCCAGAAAGTGTCTTAAAGGGGAAAAAAGCTTAGCAGACTTCCCCTCCACCACTACCTCCTTCCTGGAGCACAAATGGAATAGCTGGGGGTCTATCAGCCGTCTTGGCCCATAAGGTGTCCTTAGGAACGGAAGACTTAAGGAAATTGCATTGCTGTCATGGTAGGCCACACCAACCCTGGGCTACCACCTATCTCAACAAGCTGCAGGGGTGTAAGAAATAAATGGATATCTTGTTTGTTTTTTATTAAATTTATTGGCGTGACACTGGCCAATAGGATCATATAGGTTACAAGTATACATTACTATAATACATGATTTGTATATCGCACTTTGTGCATACCACCCAAAGTCAAATCATTTTCCATCACCATAAATATTTGACCCCCTTTTTCTTTCACTAACCCTCCACCCTCTTCCTTCTGGTAACCACCTTGGTGCTACTAATAATGGCCACGTGACTAAATTTCGGCCATACTTGTCTGTGTTTATGAGTTCAGATTTGATTTCCCACATATGAGTGAAATCTTACGGTTCTTAGCTTTTTCTGACTGACATTTCACTTAGCATAATATTCTCAAGTCCATCCATGTTGTCACAATTGCAGTATTTCATCTTTTCTTACAGCAAAGTAGTATTCCATAGTATATGTGTACCACATCTTCTTTATCCAACACTCTATCGAAAGATACTTTGGTTGTCTCCATGTCTTGGCCATCGTGAGTAATGCTGCAATGAACATAGGAGTGCATATATTTTTGTGAATAAATGCTTTCAAGTTTTTCAGTTAGATGACCATAAGAGGGACAAGGTATCTCTATTCTTAACTTTTTGAGGAACCTTCCAGACTTTTTTCCATAGTGGCTGTACCAGTCTACATTCCGAACAGCAGTGCCTGAGGGTTCCTTTTTCTCCACCACCTCTCCAGCACTTGTAATTACCTGTCTTGTTGATAACAGTCATTCTAACAGGTGTGAGGTGATCTCTCACTGTACTTTTGATTTGCATTTCCCTAATCCTGGTAAAGATGCGTATCTTTTCACATGTCAGTTGATGGTTTATATGTCTTCCTGGGAGAGGTGTCTGCTCAGGTCCTCTGCCCATTTTTCAATTGGATTGTTTGGTATTAAATTGTAAGAATTCTTTATATATTTTGGATACTAACCCCTTGTTGGAGCTGTTGTTTACAAATATCATCTCCCATTTGGTTGGTTGCCTTTTTGCTTTGTTGTTTCTTTTGCTGTACAGAAGCTTTTCAGTTTGATATAGTCCATTCACTTACTTTTGCCTTTACTTCCCTTGCCTTCAGGGTCAAGGTCATAAAATGTTCTCTACAACCAAGGTCCATAAGTTTAGTATCTATTTCTCTTCTGGGTAATTTACTGTTTCAGATCTTATATTTATATCTTTGATTCATTTTGAATTAATTTTTGTACATGGGGACAAACTGTAATCTTGTGTCATTATTTTGCATATGGCTTTCCAGTTTTCCCAGCACCATGTATTGAAGAGACTTTCTGTTCTTCATTGTGTGCTTTTGGCTCCTTTGTCAAAAATTATTTGCACATATATACGTGGTTTTATTTCCAGGCTCTCAATTCCACTTCTCTGTGTGCCTATTTTTCTGACAGTACCATGCCGTTTTGATTATTGTAGCTTCTGTAAAATTGGAAGTGAGGTATTATGTATACCTCCAGCTTCACTGTTTTTTTCTCAGGGTCATGTTGGCCATTCGGGGTCTTTTATGGTTCCAGCCAAATTTGATGCTGTTTTGTTCTAGTGCTTTAAAAATGGCATTGGGGTTTTGATGGGGATTGCATTAAATTTGTATATTGCTTTGGGTAATATGGCCACTTTAACCATGTTGATTCTTCTAATCCATAAACACAGAATATCTTTCTGTTTCATTGTGTCTTTTAAAATCTCTTTTAATAATGCTTTATAGTTTTCAGTATATAGGTCCTCCAAATCCTTTGTTAAGCTTATTCCTGGGTATTTCATTTTTGGTTGCAATTGCAGAAGGAATTGTTTTTTCATTTCTTTTTCTGAAGTTTCATTGATACTATACGGGAAAGCAATAAATTTTGTACATTAATTTTGTATCCTGCACCTTTACTGTATTTGTTTCTAATAGCATATTGGTAGAGTCTTTAGGGATTTCTCAGTCTATATACAGTCTTTAGGGATTTCTGTATGTCATCTGTAAAAAAGTGACACTTTTACTTCTTCCTTCCCAGTTTGGATGCCTTTTATTTCTTTCTGTTGCCTGATTGCTCTGGATAGGACTTCTATTCCTATGTTAATTAAGAGCAGTGAGAGTGGACATCCTTGTCTTCTTCCTGATTTTAGAGTAAAATCTACTTTTCATCACTGAGTAGACTATTGGCTGGGAATTTGTCATATGTGGCCTTATTGATATTGAGGTTACTTTCTTTAAATAACCATTGTATTGTGTGTGTTAATCATAAGTGGATATTGTATCTTATCAAATGCTTTCTCTGCATCTATTGATAAAATGATATGATTATATTCTGTTTTGTTAATGTGATATATTACATTGACCTATTTGCATATTTTGAACCATTCTTGGGTCCCTGGAATAAACAACACTTGACCATGCTATATGATTTTTTAATGTATTTTTATTTGATTTCCTAGTGTGTAGAAAACAAGAATTTGATTTCCTTTGTTTAGGATTTTCACATCTGTATTCATCAGTCATATTGGTCTATAGTTTTCTTTTTTTGTGTTGTCCTTCCCAGGTGTCGGTATCAGAATTACGTTAGCCTCATAAAACATATTAGGAAGTACTGCCTTGTCTTCAATTTTTTGGAAGAGTTTGAGAAAAATTGGTATAAAAACTTAAATGTTTGGTAGAATTCACTACTAAAGCCATCTGGTCCAGGACTTTTATTTTTGGGAAGGTTTTTGATGGTTGTTTCAATTTCATCACTGTTTATTGGTCTATTTAGATTTTCCAATTCTTCATAATTCACTCTAGGAAAGTTATATATTTCTAAGAAATTATCCATTTCTTCTAGGTTATTGAAGTTGATGCTATATAGGCTTTCATGGTATTCTAGTATAAGTCTTTGTATATCTGTGATGTCTGTGGTAATTTCCCTTTCATTTCTGAGTTTGTTAATATGAGTCTTTTCTCTTTTTTTCCTTAGTGAGTCTAGCTAGGAGTCTAGCCAGAGGTTGTCAATTTTATTGATTTTTCAAAGAACTAGCTCTTTGTTGTACTAATTTTTTCTATACTATTTTTGTTCTCCTTTCATTACATTCTGCTCTAATTTTTATTGTTTCCTTTCTTCTGCTGATTTTGGGTTGCTTTTGTTCTTCTTTTTATAGCTCTTTAAACTGTAATGTTAGGTTGTTTACTTGGGGTTTCTTGAGATAAGCTTGTAACAATATAAAGCTCCCTCTTTCTACTGCTTTTGCTGCATCCTGAAAGTTTTGATATCTTCCATTGTCATTCTCATTTGTCTCTAAATATCTTTTGATTTTATTTTTATTTCTTCTTTGACTCAGTAATTTTTAGTAGTATTTTGTTTAATCTCCACATATGTGTGGGTTTCTTTACTTCCTTTTTGCTATTGATTTCTAATTTCAAAGCATTTGTGGTCAGAGAATAAGCTTGGTATAAATTCAATATTCTTGAGTTCAAAAATTCAAGGCTAGTTCTGTGACCCAACATGTGGTCTATCCTTGAGAATGTTCCATGTACACTGGAGAATATATAATATAATGTTCTGGGAAGAAAGGCTCTGTAAATGTCAATTATGTCCATTTGGTCTAATGTGTAATTTCAAGACAATATCTCTTTACTGATTTCCTGTTTGGATGATCTAAAAATGTCAATGGAGTATTAAGGTCCCTAACTATGACATTGTTTCTGTCAGCTTCTCCCTTCAGTGCTGTTAGTAGTTGCTTTGTATATTTCAGTGCAAATGTATGAAGTGTTCTGTCTTCTTGATGTAGTGTCCCCTTTATGATTATGAAATGTCCATCTTTGTCCCTTGTTACATGTGTTATTCTTGAAATCTATTTTGCGAGATATAAGTATGACTATACCTGCTTTTCTGTGGATGTTATTTGCTTGAAGGATCATTTTACACCCTATCACTTTGAGTCTAACTTTGTCTTTACAGCTTAGATGTGTCTCCTGAAGGCAGCACATTGTTGGGTTTTGTTTTTTGATCCAAACTGCTACTCTGTACCTCTCTATTGGTGAATTCAGTCTATTTAAATCTAAGGTAATTATTGCTTAGGAGGATTTCCTATAGCCATTTTATCTTTTGTTTTCTGGTAACTCTGTGCCTCTATTGGTTCTTTTCTTTTGTGTTTGTGTTTATGTCTGTTTGGTGGTATTCTATACTTCTTTCCTCTGTTTCCTCTTTTTTTAAGCTATGCATCTCAATTTTGGGTTTTGTGTGTGTGGCTGGTATTAGGTTTATGAAAAAGGAAGTTTCTTATATACAGTAGTCCTTTTTCATTTGAACGCATCTGATCTCCACCCTCCTTTGCAAATTCAGACATTTCTACCCTCTCTTTTAATGTTTTTGTTGCCACAAATTATCCCTCATTGTACAGTAAGTGTGTTGGTGATCATATTCACAGTTTTGTGACCTTTTGTTCTTTGTTTCTGGTAGAATAACTCTTTTGAGTATTTCCTGCAATGGAGGTCTTCTTGTGATAAATTCCTCCAGATTCTGTATGTCTGGAAAAGTCTTTATTTCTCTTTCATATTTAAAAGATAACTTTGCTAGATATATTATTCTTGGCTGGTAATTTCTCTCTTTCAGTAGTTTGAATATTTGGTTGCACTTTCTTCTGGCTTATAGGGCTTTGGCTGGGAAGTCAATGATAACCTAATGGGCTTTCCTTTATAGGTTACTTTCTTCCCTGGCTGCCTCGAGAATTCTTTGGCATTAATTGTTGACAGTTTTAATACAATGTGCCTTGAGACCTATTTGGATTGAAGTACCTAGGTGTTCTTTTGGCTTCTTAGATTTGAGGATCTAGTTCTTTCCATAGTTTTAGAAAGTTATCAACTATTTGTTTGAATAGGATTTCTGTTCCCTTCTCCCTCTCTTCTTCTGGTATGCCTATTATTTTTTTATTGGTTTTTCTGATGAAGTCAGATATTTCTCATAGAGTTCTTTCATTTTTTTTAAATGTTCAAGTCTCTCTCGTCTCTCCTCTGCATCATTTCTAGATTTCTACCTCTGATATCATTACTTCTTTCCTCCATCTGGTCTGATCCATTTCCTATGATCACTAGTTCATTCTTGACATCTTTTCCTAAGTTCTTCATTTTCAGAATTTGTTTGGTTCTAAATATTCAATCTTTCTGATACAGTACTGATTTTGTTCATTAATTTGTTTTCTGAGTGCATTAAATTGCCTGTCTGCATTTTCTTGCATTTCCTTGAGCACTTTCAGAACTCCAACCTTGAATTCTTTTTCATTTATTTCACATATTTCCATGTGTTTAAGTTTGCTTTCTGGTGATTCTTCATTTTCTTTCTGAGCTGCCTCATACCTTGGTTATTCACCATATTTGATGGGTTCCTTCTCTGTCTAGGCATCTGTGTATGAGTAGAAGTTCTCTATCAAGATAATAATGAAGACGTATTTCTATTATTTCCCAGTAGGTGGCACTGAATCACAGGTTTTTTTAGATCTGTGAAAACCCAACACTGACCACTGTGCTGTCCCTGGCTGTAGTCGGTGTAGCCACAATGTGTAGGGGTGGGGTTGGCTGGTAGAATGCAAATGCCTTCTTTATTTTGCCCTGCTAGTAATGGTGAGCTCAGACCTCTGTGGGGTCCCCCCTGCACCCCAAATGGGAACCAGTCATAAATTACACACTTTGCTCAGGGAAATAGTGATTCTTTAGTACCAGTTCTCAGGTTTGTAGATAATGTGGCCTGCAACCTGACACCAAGAGCAAAGGGAGGCAAGCTCTTGGGAGGCTATGGGTTGCAGGGCTCAGTGGCTATGTTTCTCTGTCTGGAATGCCAACCGCCCAATAACCTCTGCAGCACCCCAGTGCTGTGTCCTTGCCGAGGTCTCTAGGCTTGGCCACAGCACATGCTGCTCACTCCTGTCCACTGAATCCCTCTGCTTCTTCCAGCTCAAGGGAGTTCCAGCCACCAACCTCTCTGGGCAGAGCCCCTCTGTGAGGTCCCAGCCGCAGGACTGTGTCTATGGCTTATCTCGGCCCTCCTCTTTTCTCACCTCCCATGTTTGTTTTCACTTGCCCACCTTTAGATGTTTCAATGGGTGAGTGTCTCAAGAGTGCCTCTAGGTTGTGCAGGGAATCCTTTGTTGAGTTATAGCTGTTCACATTGTTGAAATTTCAAGGGGAGAGACCAAGGGGATCTCTCACACCGCCAATCTTCTGACATCTGCTATCTTGTTTCAACTGTGATATTCTGGGTGTTAGCTAGTGGCAGCTGAACCTTGTCACAAGTGAAATCCTTTGTTCACAGAAAACCTGCTATATCACGGCGGTCTGATTTTCCATTTTGATTTTGATTTTTACAAGTCTCCATGTATTGACTTTGTATTAAATAAATTTCCATATAAACTAGCTTTTAAAATATTAGAAACAGATGTTATTCTGGATTCATTAAATTAAAACACCCTGCTATGACATTCATCAAGAGTCTAACTCAGAAGTAATTGCTTAAGACTCAATGGGTTATGATTAAAATTTAAAAGAAATATGAAAAACTGCCAAATGGTGTTGTCAGAGAGGGCTGATTTCAAGCAATTCAGAATGAAAACCCAACCGGCCTCTACTAAACATAGACCTAGATACTGATGTTAATTTTTCTAATATCAGTGCATAAACACTCATATTGTCTTGTCAGGTCAGTGGAAAGCTCAGCAGCATAGCATTCTAAATTAACACTTTGCTAATGTAGTAAGGACAGCCAGAAAGCAAATTTTGTTTAGGACAGTACCACACCCTTTCACTGGCAGATCCATATAGGATGGAGAACCATGCTCTCCAAACCAGATTTGCTATGTGCTATGTTCATCACTATAACCAACTCTGCAAAGACATTTTAAGAAAAAAATAAAACTCTTACTTTTAAAAAATCTGTTCAAACCTGCCAGCATTTCTTATATTTATAGCAATAAGTCTAGTAACATGAAACAGCCAACAAGATATACTACACATCTAATTCTCACAAGAGTTTCAAAAAAAAGGACAAAACTAGCAAATCTCATAATTTCACTATGAGAAAATACTTTGATGAGGTACAGCCCTAAATTTACACTGTAGGAAAAAATTTAAATGGCAAACAGTGTTAATAAAACAAAAGTGGAAGAGAGAGAGAATACCTTACCCATGAGCAAAAAGTACTATACAAAGCGAGACTTTAGAATGATAAAATTCTCTAACAGGTGTTATCTACTTAGAAAGGTTTTTTCTTAACTGATGAGTATTATGGCAAAAGCACATGAAACAAGACTAAATTGAACTGGCTTTCGTAAATAAGTCATGTCACACATGCAAGTCAGTGATAAGGGATACATTATGCATCCCTCACATCATTTTAAGAAAGATACTGACCAGACGGCTTTAATAGAATCTGAATGATCTGCCAGCAAAATGAGAAGTAAAGGTAATCATTCAACAATAAGTATAATAGGCCCTGGCTGGTGCAGCTCATTGGATTGAGCATGGGCTGCGAACCAAAGGGTCGCCGGTTCGATTCCTAGTCAGGGCATATGCCTGGGTTGCAGGCCAGGTCCCTAGTGAGGGCCACGTGAGAGGCAACCACACATTGATGTTTCTCTGCCTCTCTTTCTCCCTCCCTTCCCTTCTGTCTAAAAATAAATAAATAAAATCTTTTAAAAAAGAAGTATAATACATCTTCATCCATTTGTGTTTTCTTACATGAGTTCAGAATGGAAATAGTAAAACCTCTTCTCAGCTAATGAAAAACCTTAATTCAAAACAAAACTTCATGCTGATATAATTTGAGGTTACTTCTGTGAATTGGTACTGAAATTTAGAAAGGCCCTAAGAAATGAGGAAATATTCCACCATGGGAACAGTGGAGAAAATCGGAGCAGCAGATGTGAAGAAGCAACCGTATGTGGAAATCTCCAGAGAACACACGACTGAGAGACTGCCTTCTGAAGTGCAAAGATCCAGTCTCTCAGGTCTTGAAGGAGTTCTTAACCCACTTTCCATTTCGTTCATTTGTGCCTCTTTGTTTTTGCTGCCTATGATTTTCCCTTTAGGAAACGTTGACAAAGGCCAACGCTACGGTAAGACTGATGAATGATGTGACACTGCCATCCCAACTGTCTTCGTCGGGGTCGCTCTCAGTGCTGCTCGTTCTGCCCACTGGCCTTTTCAGTCACAAGCACCCACATAAATGATGACCATTAGCACTCTGAGCAGGAATGAGGCTTAGATTCTTCAAACATTAAGTGGCACGCTCATTAAAAAAACCGATTCTGAAGCCAAGTGGACTAAATAAAGTTCAAGCTCTGAGACAATGGACAGAGTTCCTTCACCTCTCCGTACCTGTTTCCTTACCTGTAAAATAAAGACAATAACTGCACTTGCCTAACAGAATCACTGCAAGGAGTAAATGAGTCAGCAAGCAAAAAGTGCATTGTTATATGTAATATAATGTGTATAAGCAATATAATATATGGAACACACATTAGCTGCTGTTATAACTATTATTACCATCAACGCCAAACAACTGATGCTAGCCATTAACAGAAATATAGTGCTCACCTATCATGTTCATAGGCTTCAAAACCTATGGATCATGGTCGTAAGTATTTCATTTAAAATTCCCGTAAGCTTCAATGACACTCTCAGAACAAGGTAATAAATGTGTGAAGCTTTACATTTGGTCTTTAACACATAACTTTGCATCCTCCTATCTTTTGACTACCTCTTTCTTACCCTCCTTGGCTAGCAAGCCCTTCACAGTCTTCTCCCAAATGTGGATGTCTCTCTCCCAGTTCTTGCCCCAACCTTCATTCTCCCTAAACGTTCCACTTCTGTGCTCATCTCCAACACCTGCAGCTCAAGAGATGCCTTCTCCATCTATACCTCAAGCCTGCTGCTTAGCCAGCACTTCTACTGGCCCAGGTGGTATCTACACCTGACTGGGGAAAAAGTAAAGGAATTCTGGTTCTTTTACTAACATCAAGTGTGCTGCCTTTGGCCAATTAGTCTCTCTTAAGCTCAGCTTCCTCATCTATGGTTGGTGGATAATAATAATAATAATACTTCTCACAAACACTTGTGTTAAAGATCAAATGAGGAAATGTTCATTTAAAATGTTTGACACTTATATAGCCTTCTAAATTTGTAGTGGAAACTTGCTGGGGTCGGGGGAGCTTGTTTTTAGACATCTTCTAGCTAACAATCTCCTGTTGTCCTTTCGAGAACAGCCTACATCCACTCTCAGTCCATGTGGGTAGGGTGAGGCTGCCCTGACCTCCTGATGAAAGGTCAGCAAATAATTTGGCCAGTCAGTGTACTATGTTCCTTATCCTTATTCCTTGACACAAGTGATTTAGCAACCAGCCAGGCCAATCAGAGTCAAGAGAACCCCAATAATCTACTGGGAATGGACATCTTTGAGAATGAGATAAAATCCTAGGGCTCTTAGAGGATTCCCTGAAGACAGAAACTGCCTGAGAATGTAGCCAACACGAAAGAACCCAGATCAGTTGCCAAAGAAGTAATTCCTAGTGCAACAGGGTCCTGTCATGCCTGAAGCTAACACTCATTAAATAAGCCAATAAATACCCTTTACATAAGCTAGTTTGAATTGTTATTCTGACATCACAACCAAAATTTTGAGAGCTAAATAATATAGCACTCTATAATAATTACCAAGTAATTTTTAGTTGGCCTTTCAGTATCTTAAGCTTAGTAAGTCTGAATCAAATAATTTTCTTCACAAAACATCTACTTTTGCATACAAGCCCCTCATTAAGTACCATTTCTCCATCACTGACATCAAGGTTGTACACATGAATACCTTCTCTCTTTGCTTCTACATCTATTTTTATTTTTTTTAAAGATTTTTATTTATTTATTTTTACAAAGGGGAAGGGAGGGAGAAAAAGAGTAAGAGAAACATCACTGTGTGGTTGCTTCTCACGCACCCCCTGCTGGGAACCTGGCCTGCAACCCAAACATGTGCCCTGACTGGGGAATCGAACCTTCGACCCTTTCGTTCTCAGGCCAGCGCTCAATCCATGGAGCCAAACCAGCTGGGGCTACATCTATTTTTCAACCAGTTAAAATATTTTAAAGCTCTTCAAGACCTTGGAGACACTCAGAAGTTTCCCTTGAATCTGCGTCTAACTTTGCTTTGCTACAACCCTCATTCAGACTTTTGGGATTTCGCGCCTGTACTGCTTTGCATGCTTGCTTGAATTATCTGATGGATTATGCCTTATGTTTTCTTCTGGTGCCCAACATATATAAGGCACAAAATAAATATTTGCTAAATTGAACTAAACAGCTATCCCTGCCTAACTGCATTCTATCCTTGATCCATTACATGCTATGGGCAGAGAAACTTCCTGAAATGTAACTCTAATACCACCTCTAGGCTCTACAAAAAGCCCTAATGATGGCCTATTTCTTAACATAATAAACACCTTTCACAGCCCAATATTCACCACCATCCCCACTATGACGTCTAAGCCAATCTCCCATTCTGTGTCCACATGCATCCTAATGTCAGACAAACTTCCCAGCCTATAGACCTTCGCTCAAACCACTGCTTCCTTCCTCTGCCTGTACTGCTGTGCTTCAATCAGTTACATCTGTCCAAACATGCTTCGATCCCAATGCTCATTTGTGAAGCCATAATCTCCCCAAAGTCTTCCCAGTTACCATTGCAAATATTCTTGATTTTGACATTGACACACTCCTATTAATAACACTGACTTCTTACTACAATTATCAGGTATCTCAAATGGCAAGATGTGTGGAAGGCATTTCAGAAAGAGGAAGAGGAAATGTATGCTTTGAAAATGGGGCCTAAGTGATTTTAATATTCTCTCTTCCATCCCCTATTGAAAATCTTTGTCCAACAAAATGAACTGATTCTGTTGTAAGAAAATTATTCCCTCACTCATTCACTCAGTACTGGGCTGGACACTGCGAAGGGCATTGCAGATAGAATGAATGGTGAGAAAAATAGATTACCCAACCTTGAGAAACAGTCAGCCTAGCAAAGGAGGCAAGTAATGTCCAGGTAATTTCACTGCAGTATGATAAACACTATCCTAACCTGAAATCCTGACAGCTATGGGAAAACACAGAATAGACTCCCAAGCTTTGACTCTTAGAGGGTCAAAAACTTCCCGGAGGAAAGTATGTCTACCCACGTGGAAGGGGTTAAATGGAGTCAGGGAGATGTGGAGATGTTGCTAGGCTGACAGTATTTCCAAAGACCATGCAGCACAAGAGAAGGTGGTAAGTTTGAGATCTGAAAATAGGTTAGTTTGGCTAGAGTGAAGTTTGAGGGATGAAGCAGCAGGAATCATTGACATTTACTGTCTTATACTATTGTAGTGAATTGCAGAAAAGTTTGGAATAGGATGGAGAGGAATTTGGCTGGACATCAATCTTCCCATTGTCTTTAGGATTGATTTGGCTATTGTCTTGTTAAAACTTGCTGTAACTCCCCAATGCACAGTTAACTCCTAAAAAGTAGAAACACACATTTATCTTTTGGAGCCTAGCACACAGTAGGCACTCAATGTATATTTGATAAGCTGAATTCAAATTAGAAATGGTTGGTACTGATAGGCTGCACTCACCTTTTAGAAAAATTCTACATTGTTTTAAGTTTATAGGGAATTATCATGTTCCCCTAAAAGTAGTTCACTCACTCTGGGTACTCACCTCTGCTCACCCAACGATAATTAACAGTGAAAAGCCATCATGTTAATTGGCTTACCCAAATGTCTATGGCACTCATCTGCCACTTAACCTATAATCCCTTCATTAGAGTCCCTCTTTAGGGAAAAGCCATTATATTTAGACAGCTCCAGTTAATACGAAAATACTTGGCTGACGTGGTGGGGGAACGAGAGAAATACTTAACACCTAGACTTTGTCTTGGTTCGGAAATAAGCAATGTATTTCAGATTCCTAGGAACTTAAGAAGGAAGGGCCAGTAAATTTCAGCATAGGTTGCGAGACTGTTGGAAGGCGGTGTTAGGTTTCCTGGTCTCAGTGGAAATGGAAGGCATTGTGCTCTGGGTGAGGATCTACCATTACACCTGTGACACTTCACTCAACTTGCTTGTTTCCATCTTGATCACCTCCTACTAGACTGTAAAGCCTTCAGTGGCAGAGATGATGACTTCCCAAAGAAACAACACTTTATTTTTTAAGTCGTTGCCTTATTATAGATGTTGAAGGAAAAGAGGCCCCAGGAAGTAACCAAGACCCTGCTGCCAGATTTCCAAGGGTCAGAGCCCACAAGCAACTAACTGAAGGAATGTTCTTAGTAGACCTCTCCTCCATCCCTTTAGGAGTTTCTCTGAGACATTTCTAATTAAATGCAGCCCCTCCCTCAGCTAAACTAAGGTCCAGAGCAACAGCTCCAGAAACACACTCTCTCAGAGCTGTCCTGGGTGAGGGAGCTCCTTCCCCATCCCAGTTCTAGAGTTTGCAGGACACTCTCTTCTCTTACTGGAAAAAATGAGGAGGAGAAATCTTTGTGGAATATTTTTAAAGTCTCTTTCCTTCCTCAGAGAAGTGACTGATACTATTTTCAGAAATTATATGGGAAACATCCAAGAAAAAAAACCTCTGGCCTTGAAAACTAATTAATAATCCATTCATATGAAAGTTGATCATTTAAAATTAAAAATTCAGTTACCAAAAGATGTTTTTAAAAGTATTTATATAAAAAGTATTTTGCAAGATTAAAGCAAAAACTAACAACATGAGATTATTAGAAGCATACTCCAAGAATTTAATTTCACTGATTAAAGGAAATTCCTACCTTAATAGGAGCATCTTAACAATTGAAAATAATTTCTGTTGCCTTGTAATTTGTGTGATAAAATACAATATTAGCATTTTCTGTACAATTTGTCCACTACATCTATTTCATGTCATCCTAACATAAATAAAAAATTTGATTATCAAAATATACCTCCTTCTCACTGTACTAAATTGAATCAGAGTCTCAACTTAAACACTAATGAAAATAACTTTATTCCTAATTCTCCAAACTTGAATCAGAAACCACTAGAAAGGATACTACGAATATTTTTCACTCCCAAAAGTTAAGTCAAGAATATGAGTTACTTAACTACTCCATGTCATTCATGAATTTCAGTCCATTTTCTATGTTTTCATAAATTCATAGGTCTATAAAAAGGTGATTTAATTTTTTTGTTTGTGCATATCACACCATTTCCCTTAAGATGGGTCTTGAACATCACTGATACATTGTAAAGTATAACTGGGTCCTTATAATTTTTCTATTTTAAGATAATTACAAGGACTTCCAGCCAAGCTGGAGGCGTAGGTAGACACACTGTGCCTCCTCGCACAACCAAAAGAGGAAAAACAACAATTTAAAGAACAAAAACAGCCAGATCTGACAGAAAACTGAACTGAGTGGAAGTCCAACAAGCAAGGAGTTAAAGAAGACACGTTCATCCAGATTGGTAAGCGGGCGGAGCCGGGTGGAGAGCGCTTGGTGACACGCAGTTTGTGGAGCGGTACTGGCAATGCTCCAGCTGCCTGGAGAGGCTCGTGGCAGGCGCGCCTGGCCAAAACGCAGCAGGCGCACTCGGTGAGACCGGGGCTAAGACTGGTGGACTGGGCGGTCCCTCATTTGCGCACAGATAAACCGGGAGGAAAAGCTGGGGAGCAGAACAGACCGCGCAGCCCACCAACGCAGGGGAATAAAGCCTCAAACCACAGATTGAAAACACCTGTGGGGGTTGAGCTGGCAGTGGGAGGAACTCCCGGCCTCACAGGAGAGTTCGTTGGGGAGACCCACAGGGACTTGGAACTGTGCAGGCCCATCCACTCACCCCAGAGACAGCAAAGAAGGGCCCAACTTGCTTGTGGGTAGCTGGGGAAGTGCAGAGAACAGAGCAAACGCCATTGTTCTCTCAGACCCCGCCCCCACAGACAGCGTCACAACACAGTGGGTTTCCCCACCCAGGTGAACACCTAAGGCTCTGCCCCTTAAAGTAACAGGCTCACCGAGAAAAAAAAAAAAAAAAAATGGCCCAAATAAAAGAACACATCAAAGCTCCAGAAAAAATACAACTAAGTGATGAAGAGATAGCCAACCTATCAGATGCACAGTTAAAAATACTGGTAGTCAGGAGGGTCACAGGATTGAAAGAAAGATGGTTGTAATTAGTTGAACAAATGAAAGATAATATAAAGGAAATGAGATGAAATCTGCAGGGAACCAACAGGGATGAGAAGGAAACTGGGACTCCAATCAACAGAGTGGACCAGCAGAAAGAAAAAAACATCCAACCAGAAAAGAATGAAGAAACAAGAATTTTAAAAAAATGAGGAGAGGCTTAAGAACCTCCAGGACATCTTTAAACGTCCCAACATCCGAGTCATAGGGGTGCCAGAAGGAGAAGAGGAAGACCAAGGGATTAAAAACTTATCTGAACAAATAATGAAGGAGAACTTCCCTAAGCTGGTGAAGGAAATAGACTTTCAGGAAGTTCAGGAAGCTCAGAGAGTCCCAAAGAACTTGGACCCAAAGAGGAACACACCAAGACACATCATAATGACATTACCCAACATTAAAATAAGGAGAGAATCTTAGAAGCAGCAAGAGAAAAGGAGACAGTTACCTACAAAGGAATTCCCATAAGACTGTCAACTGATTTCTCAAAAGAGACCTTGCAGGCAAGAAGGAGCTGAAGAGAAGTATTCCAAGCCATGAAAGGAAAGGACCTACATCCAAGAATACTACATCCAGCAAAGCTATCATTTAGAATGGAAGGGCAGATAAAGTGCTTCTCAGATAAGCTCAAGTTCAAGGAGTTCATCATCACACAGCTATTACTATACATAAAATGTTAAAGGGATTTATATAAGGCATGGAGGGATATCAACAGGGGAGTAGTAGGGGGAGAAAGGGGGAAAAGGTGCAGAGAATAAGTAGCATAAATGGTAGGTAGAAAACAGCCAGGGGGAGGTTAAGAATAGCATAGGAAATGTAGAACACAAAGAACTTAAGTGTATGACCTATGGACAAAAACTAAAGGTTGGGGAATGGGGGAATAGGGGTGGAGGGGAAGAAAGGGGGGGAAATGGGACAACTGTAATAGCATAATCAATAAAATATATTTTTAAAAAAGATAATTACAAATGTTTTTAAGAGATGAAATATGTAACAGATTATAGTATTTTTATGAAGTTCAAAGCTTTCAAAAATGAATGGGTTCTATCAGACACTAGATTCCAAGTGAGAAATACAAGTGTAACCACGAAGATTCTAAGAACACCCAATATTTTGTGCAAGGTCTTGTTCTATGCACTTTCACAGAATGAAAAAGGACGTAATCTTTGTGCTTAAGAACTTGATTACTCAAATGAATTCTGAATAAGTAGGCACGGCAAGCTGAGAATATACCTCTCCAGCTAAAATACTTGCCATCCTGCGTAAATGTGCTGTATAAGTTCCAGAACTGATATACTACAGTACATGGGAGTTTTCCCATTTACACAAGTATTACCTCATTTTAAAAAATCACATCCTTGAGGAGGGTTCATAATCTTCACTTAAGGGAAATAGGAAAAGTGCTTTCTGGCTATGACCACTGCTTGTGAACCCACTAAGGGTCCTTAGCCTGAGCACTGCCAGACCACGAAGTTAGGGGAAATATTTTTCAAACAAGACACTGACATGCTCTAAGCAAACAGGTGTGGGGGGAGGAAGACATTTATGTTGCATGATCCAGATGTTTGGCTTATCTGTTAGCCTAACTCCTGTCTTCTCTGAATTAGGTCTTAACCAAGTCACCTTTCTTTATCCATGCTTTATTTATCCTTTCAGCCAAAGAGAAGAGCCAAGGAACTTCTTTAAGCCAAATGTTTGCAATGATCCTTTGTCTTTTCTATGTAAATTTTCCACATGTCGTCAATGAATCCCTCACAGGTATTCATGTTATAATACCATCTTGCATTTGTATCATGCTTTTACATATTACAAAATGTGCTCGTGTTCATGATGATCTTGAACCCTTGTCACCGCCCTGTGAGTAAGCGGATGTGAGCAGATGTGGACGTGAGAAGCTAAGAGTCCTCCTGCCTGAGACAATCGCAGCAGCAAACATCAGAGCCACCCACGTGGAAATCCAAATCTCAGTCCCTACGGGAAGAAGAAATTTAGACGTAGAGACACAAGGGTGCATGCTCCAAAAAAAGACCATGTAAGGATACAGCAAAAAGGTGGTCATCTTCAAGCCAAGAAAAGGCTTCAGGGGAAACCAAGTGAGGCTATGCCTTGATATGGACATGTTATCGCCCAGGACTTTGAGAAAATTAATTGCTGTTGCTTAAGCCACCTAGTCTGTGGTGTTTTGTTCTGGCAGCCCTAACACACAAATAGGCCGTAGAGACCATCATAGACAATTGCATACACCATCCTGTGTATCCTTCAGAATTTCAGGGAGACTAAATTTCACACAAAACCCAAATTCTCCAATACTATGTCTGTTTTTGATGATAGCGGTTGAACTGCTTTGTGGATATTAAAAGAGTTTTAAGAAGAATCTTATTCTTACTGCTGCCAGGATGTACCTATGTTCTCTACCAGCCTTAACACTAAGTAAACACCTGTAATAAAACACTAATGCTACTTCATATTTACACTGAGATTGACGAAGGTACAACGCACACACACGTGATCTCATTTCATCCTCCAAATACCTGTGTAAAATATGAAACTGAAGCTGGAGGGGTTAAATTAAAGAAGAGCACAGACTTTCAAGAGGCAAAGAAAGACCTTGAACACTGTTTTCCAACCTATTCCATTTAACCTTCAAAGCAACTCTGTTCGTCCACATGTACAATAAATCTCCAATCTGAAGTGTTTGTAAGACGATTTGAAAGTAAAATCCTAGTCTATTATTGCATTTTGTCTGGAATCCATATATCTGCCCTCAAGACTCAATAAAGCTATAAAAATGCTTTTGTACCATATTCTTTTAATTTCTGCATTTCAAAAAGAAAGTCTTCTTTTAACACTAAGGAGTCTTGGAAAACCTGAGTCAAAGGAAGGTGTTAGTTCTCTTCCAGTGACGGGTGAAAAAGGCAGCTTTATGAAAGCCAAAAACTAACCTATAATTTCATATTACAAAATATAATAGAAAACATATTCTGGAAGAAGTTTTGCTGCTCGCATCCCTTTTCAACTATAAAATAGTTACACACACAAATACATCTGAGAAAGATCAGACTTTGAACATATTGCAGCAACACACACGCACAACATGGGAAGTTTCACCAGGGCTGCCTGCGATGACAGGAGACACAGACATCCCTGCAATAAAATCAGTCTCACGGCTAAATCAGAGAGTCTTTTTGGACACCGGAATATATGAGCCCTGATGAAAAACAGATAGGCAAGGAGGAAAACATTCTTAATTTAAAACTAACACAGATGAGCCGCCACAAAGTACCCAAACATTTGGTCCACAAACCGCCAGCAACACTCTGATCTGTCATGGAAGGCAAGAGAGATTTCATCCGGGAATAAGGAGAGGAAGAGAAATTGATCCCACCATCGAAATCCATCGGCATTCTAATATACAATACTTTCTAATACAGATGTCATTCATTGACCAAACTTTAATAATCAAGAAATAAATTAAACTTCAGGAAGCTGTACAGTCCTTTAAAGAAATCAAACGGTAGGCACTCAAAATACATTTGCTGAATGTTAAATGAAAACTATCCGCTCGTTTAGATCTCATGTTATGAACAAAATGCGAAGCACCAACATGTCTTTTTAACTATCTTAAGCATGGTGTATTTTACCCTTTTGCTGACCCCCAAATTATTAAACTTAAAACAGGTGGATAGGAGAGCATCTTCTTCAGCACTCCATACCCATGACTGCAAGTCACCTAACCTCCCTAAGAGCAAAGATCCCTATACCAGACCACAGATAATTCTTACTCTATCTTGACCATCACTGTCTTTATTACACAATTTCTGTCACATCAGTCATTGCCAATAAAAGAGAATTTTTTCAACACACAAGTAACCACACTAATTAAATAAATTCACAAAGCATGAAATGAACAAGCAGGACCTATGGTTTAAAGACGGAAGATGGTATTCAATCAAAGGAATCTGAGCATTACAGATGGAACATTCCACTCTAATCTGCAGGGGAAAAAATTCTACATCCATTGTTTATCCAAAGCAACTCCTAAAATCTACAGAGTGTTATGTTTGCAGGTAGTTTTTACCGCACGCTCTACTACCGGTCAACGTAAAACGTATAAATACGTTTCCCGCATACAATGTAAACACACACACTCACACACTATAGAGTTAGCCAAGTCATGACTGAAGTTCCTCCTCTTTAACTTACTAGCTATACAATTTAGTTTTCTCTCTACGAACTGCTCTTTGGAGTGGAGACAAAACAAGATAACTAAATAAGATAAGCACACATAGTAGGTGCTTAACAAATGACTGTCACTACAATGAATCTCCTCCCTTGTCTTCCTAGACTCCATACAAGAGCGCTTTTTCTTCTGAAATGTCAGTCAATACCACTACAGCTCACATTCGGTTATGGTGTCATTTATCATTTCTCCTAGCCTGTTCTCCAGGACCACTGTTCCTCTCTCCCTCACCACACCAATGTGAAATTGTGCCTGCATTAATCATGAATTAAGCCCATTAACCAACCTAAGAGCTCAAGAATGATGTTCACAGCATTCTAACACATCTGGGAGGGTGCCTGACAGCAAGGTTAAGTGAGGGGATCAAAAAGCATAACAAAAAGAAGAAGAGTCACAGGACTTATGTCACAGTGCACAGCCTAACGAAGATATTCTGGGAAGCAGCTTCACTGGGAGGACAAGGGCTGCATACTACCAAAGAAGCTGGGCTTGTATTTCCTTTGGACCAAAAATCATCAATTCTAACAAAACAACTGTAATTAGATTTGCAAATGAATATTTTCAGCTATCCAAGGACTATTTTTTTCTTGCACAAAGTAGAAAAAGAATTATGCCATGCATTTGTAGTTACACATACGCATGCAGCATTATGTTTTCAAAGATGGCAAGGTCTTTTAAAAAAGCATGACGCTGTGTATTACACCTCCTATATCTTTGCTAATAAAAAAAAAGTCAACATAACATTTAAAAATGTCCTCTTTACAGTCTCCGTATAAGCCAACTGTATGCATGCGGGCAGTAATTAGGCTATAATTTCTGATGCCTGGAATGCAATCTAGAAAAGGTTAAAATCGGAAATGTGATCACCCTGTGAAAAAAAGCAATGCCATGCAGTCTGTCGTGGTCACTCCACTGAGAGAGACGGATTTTCACATTGAAAAACTAACACTGAAAGTTGCCTTGGGGAGGATAACAAAACAGGCATCCCCAAATGCTATATCGGTCTTGTCTCCTAATGGTTTCTTTTCTGAAGGCATCCTGGAGAGTTCAATCTTTCTAATGGGAATATAACTGTACTACAACTCTCCAAGGGCATTTACCACTTAAAAAAGGAACTCTAAACTATGCTGTCTTTAAAAGGTAAGTAGGTCACTGGAAAAAGTCATTTTTCAAAGCTCCAGTGAACTGGCACTCTGCTTTTCGCCAGCCACAGAGATAAGGCATGCAGTCTTGGTAACAGAACCGCCTTTCTTTCATTTTAATGCCTGTCCATTTCAGGGCTCCCAAGAGGAATCAATGACTTAGTCATGGCATCATAAATGGCTTAGACTGTGTGTACGCATGGGTTTTAACAAAGCAGGAAGGCGCTGCAGTATTTCTTCATTCCATCCATCAACTATTCATTTTAGACGAACATTTGATAAAGGTTACAACATAAAGGCATCTCCCTACCCATCCCAAAAAGAAAAATAATAATCTTATCATTGTCACCCCTCAGAATTTAAGTGAAAATAAAGCTCCTAGAAGAGCAGACACATGTTTTTTATTTCCCATTCTGAAAGCGCACACAGGTATCAGCATGTTCAAATGGCAGTGAATTCATCTGGAATGCGAAAGACCATGGGGTTCACACATATAAAGATCAACAGTTGTTTTAGAAATTAACTACACCACATCTTAAACTTCTACATAACTTCTAAACTGATCCAGGTGTTATCATCAGGGTAGAAACAGATGCAGTGTTAGCACATTAAACTGCGAATCCAGCTCCAACACTGCCTAATGGGCTCCACATGCTGAAAATGATCATCGTGGTAGGAAGTGCACTCAACCAAAGTCCAACTTTCAAAGAAAACAAGAGTTTCATTATCTGCATTATGCTCACACAACTACTCCGGGGCTAACATTGGTTTTACACTGACTATGGTGCCTTAATAATTTCGAGGGCAGGACAAGATATTAGGAGATTAATGCAACATCAGAACAACAAAACTGCAGTTGTCACGGGGGTGTTGACATCATGACACTGACACTGTCACCACAATAAAGTCAATGCGGGTCACACCAGCCTTTCTTATCCTATTCGTCTATCTGGATGCCCCAGTGGCTACAGGAGATGAGGAGAATATGGGGGAAGTTTATATAGTAACCACCAACTCTTAATGCATGCATAGAATTGTCTAGTTTTCAATATATTAATATTTGCATCATGTGATGTCACAAATGCTTTTCCCATCTTTTTAGTGAAGAAAAACCCAAGATCACATAGCGAGGAAGGAGCGGAATTAGGAAAGATCACTTCCTCTGCATCTCTACAGTGTCTCCAGTCATGAAATCTCCGCAGCGGGAAGTCTTCGCCCCCACTCCACTTACAATTTACCAACCCCCCCCAAACAAACAAACAAAAAAAAAACAAACCTTGGGTTATTCTAGAAGAAAACGAATGCCCAATAAAGGAGCACAACTGTGGTTCAGTCAATTCACTTTGGCCCACCCCATTTCTTTTGCAACTAACAGCACTGACTAAAAGGTCTAAATGAGGCTAAATTAGTGCAACATACTGGAAAGCTGTCTGGAACGGAAGGGATTTCACCAGGGAACATTCGGCATTTATTGACTGTTGTATTGACCAAAAAGCCTTACAGTCTTTAAGTAACTTCTAAAACAGGCGATTAAAATAATACCAGACTATTCTTTATAGTTTTTCCACTTCCAGAATTCAACTCTGATGAAAATTAAATTTTTTAACTCTGAGAAGTCCCCACTGTATATTTCTTGAATTATTTATTTTTTAAATCCATCCTTATGTCCTAAACTTCAGCCTTAGCAGTTATTTTGCATCAGCAGACCTCAGTAGATGGCTAACCCCAAAGGCAAGTCAGCTTCCAGTATAAGTCACATTTAGAATGGAAGTCGCTGTTATGATAGGTAGGCAACGTATGTCCAAAGCACATCTCAAGAACAGGTATTAAGCCCTGGCCAGGTAGCTCAGTCAGTGGAGGCACTGTCCTGTACACCAGGAGGTCGTCAGTTTGGTCCCCAGGTCAGGACGCATACAAGAGGCGTTTCTCCCTCTCTCCTTCTCTCTCCCCCTTCCCCTTCCCCTCCCTCTCTCTCTCTCTCTCTCTCTCTTTCATCCTTTCTCTCTAAAATCAATTAAAGCACATCCGTGGGTGAGAATTTAAAAAAAGAAAGAATAGGTATAAGAGTTTTCATCAAAGAGCCTTCTGAAAACTGGACTTCTACTTTTATTCTAACCGGGTCTTAATTTGCCCTTTTTGACTAATGTATATATTACACAGATTTGAAACGAAGTAAATTTGGGGATGAATAGAAAATGATGGCACAGTAGCTGTAGGAAATTTTGAGTTAACCTGTGACAGAGAGAGAACGCCGACCACACAAAGTCCCACGCCTTCCCGTCTAACCGATGGAGGAATGGAGGCAGGTTTTGTTTCTCTGTCCTCTGGCTTGTACTTATCATTACAAGAACTAAAGCTTCATAATCACAATAATTGGCAAAAGGGGTGAATTACAACCCCAAACATGGACTGATGTCTGCATTAGTTTCTTATTGTTACTGTAATAAATCACGACATTCTTATTGGCAAAACAACAAAACAAAATATAAATTTATTATCTTGACAGTTCTGGAGACCTTAAGTCCAAAATGGCTTTCACTGGGCTAACATCCAGGTACTTGCAGGATTTTGCTCTTTCTGGAGGCTCTAGAGGAGAGCCCCGTCCTTGCCTTTTCCAGCTGACAGAGGCCATTGAGTCCTGGGCCCTCTCTCCGTCTTCAGAGCCAGCAATGACTCCCATCGCTCAGCCTCTGCTCCCAACGTCTCTTCATCTCTGACGCCGATGCCCCGTCACCCTCGTTCCATTCTAACAACTCTGTGCCCACCCAGATAATACAGAATAATCTCCCATTTTAAAATCCTTATTTTTATCATATCCGTAAGGTCCTTTTTTGCAATGTGAGATGGCATATTCACAGGATCTGAGGATTAGGATGAAGATATCTTTGGGAGGCCATTATGCTGCCTACCAGTGCCCCATTTTGCTAGGCTTAACCAAGTATATTAACAAGGATATCAAAACAATTTCCTCACTAAAATATACAAGGTACTCCATCTCCACAGGCATGCAGAAGCAAGAATCAACACTTCATATGTGCATATAAGTGAATGAAAATTACCATATACATCATCACATTCCTATTTAGGAAAATAAAGTGAGATGGAAAAAGTGGCTCTTTGAAAAAAACAAAAATATGTTTACACCATTTTAAGCAGGGAGGAATGACTAGATTAAGAGCGCAGTACCCAAACAGATCCTAACAGAATGGAAGGGCCAAAGGAAGTAAACAAAGTTAAATTTAAACAGGAATAAGGATTAGATCCTAACCTAAAATTGGGCCCGAAGCCAGCAGCTACAGAGTGGGAATACAGAAGTCGGCAACATACACATGGAAAAATACTTGAAGATTTTAGAAAAAGAAAGACTCAATGAATCAGTGTGATATACCCATTGTGTGTGTGTATGTATACCATACCTCAAATGAAAACTCAGACTACAACAGAAACAAGTACATTACATAATAAAAAAAGAGAGGATGATAAATTTCTTCAAATTATTGAAGCTGCCTCACACCAAACAAGGATTAGACTTGATCTATACGTATCATGAAGACAGACTGATGTCATGGAATTACTACCAGCTAGAAGTTGAGCTATACAGAAGAACTTTAACTGTTAAATATATCTAGTGATGGACTATGCCAGGGGTTAGTGATTGTCCATTACTGGAAGTCCAAAAAGAAAGGCAACATGATTCTGATAGAATAACAGATGAGGGCTAGATCACACATATTTCAAGGACACTCAACATCTTCGGATTCAATGATTTTATATTTCTGTAAGATACCACTTCTAAAACAGATGCTCATAATGCACTAGTCATTTATATAGAACCCCCATGATTTCTGCCACACTCATGTGTAATTATACTAGTAATTTACTTAATAGCATCCTTTAAATTGCCTCACTTTTATTTTCATTGAGTTTTGCTTTATTCTTAACAATAATATCCATGGACTACCTGACATGCTAATGATATCTTTAATTCAAAATCTTTAAATAAATATTGAGATAAAGTGTTTATGCAACTACCTCCTAAAATCACTAGCACACACACCACACTTTATACACACTCAGTTACTAAAGTGCACACATTTTTTAATTAGATACTTTCCCCCAGATCTCTAAGCTTTGAAACTCAGCTTTAGGAGATCCAGTGAGTATTTATGCCTTGGTGCAGTCCTGGTATTGTTGCTGTATTTGTTTTGTTTTAAGAGAGGACAGTGGGAAAACATCCCCAGGCCTCCTACTTACTTGGCCGTGTTGCCTCTTGTTTTGGAAACCAATTATTCATATAATGGGTAACAGCCTTTAGTGTCAAGATACAGCTCTGGTCACCATTAACATTTCTTAAAGTTGAACTCAAAAACCTTGATTACATTATTGAATTTGTCAATTTTCCAATTAGCTAACAGATTAACAGCTGTCTATTTGGCATATTCACTTGGGATTTCCATTTTCCTTACAGACTTATTTGGCAATATACCATACGTTTTGTGAGAGTAAAATAACTGGATGAATGAAGAAGAATTTTAAGGAAAAAAAAATAGATGTGTCTAGTTGCTTTTCTTCTACAACCTTTTCAAGAAAGAATCTTAACAAAGAGCAAAGACTTCTCAGAGTCCAAACTGTTGAAATTTTAAAACATAGAAGCTTTTTGTCAACTTTTAGTTGACCTGTTTTATAGCCTTCACTACTAATTTTGAAAATACATGCCATAAATTGAAACAAGGCTCTTAATACCTGAGAAAACTTCAGACAGGGATTCTGGCTTTAGCACCTATTTAAGGTGATAAATAACTGTCCAGCTGGTTTTATTAATTTATTATGCTTCAGTGAAACAAGACACTTCCCATCTTGCTACCTTAAAAAATAAACAATTTTGTTACTAAAAAACACTCTAGAAAATTTGGCAGCATCACATGTTCTACTGAATAAAGTTTATTTACACTTTGGAAAAGAAGACCAAAAAGCATAGGGAGGACAAAACCCTCCCCTGAGAGAAAGTAACCAGTTCTAACTACAATTAGACTGAATTTTGTGCTAGAAAGAAGTCATGTTGCACAGCCCTCGGACAGCATTGAATCTCTTGGATAGCTCCCTGAACATGGCCCAGACTTTACATCCCATTTTCATAAGGGCTGGGACCAGAAGGGAACTGGGACTGCAAATCTGCAACTAAAATATCTTCTTCTGTCCTCCACCCTTTTCTTCTTTTAAAGCAGTTTTTTTTTTTTCTTTTTCTTTTTTTAACAATAAGAAGAAGCTGTTTTAGTGTTCTGGATGACAAATTAAGTTAAAGCTATAATTCAGAGAATTTAAAAACTTTCTGCTCTGATTCAAAAGCTGCTTTGAATTAGCAGCTGCCACGGGCATGCAATTTATTTGTAGTGAAAACTTGTGCCTTTAGTAGTTTTTTTGTTTGTTTGTTTTTTGTTTTTTGCTAAGCCTTATAAATTAATGAGGTTTAAAAACTTCACCACTGTTTTGCAAAACAAAACAAAACAGAAAAACAGTTTGCTGGAATTATAGAAGATAGTCCCAGGCCAATAATGTGGGACAAATTATCACTCAAGACAAATCATAGAGGTACTTTAAGATCCTCTAAGATAAGATTTGTGATAAACCAGTTCACAGTAGTATGTTATTTATTCAGCCTGAAAACTTGTAGTACAAGTTCCACTTACAAAAGCATTGCACACATAATTAGAAACAGCAATTGTATCTCAAATAAAATGTACATAAAGTATGGCCATGGTAAGGAAGGGGGAATAATGATGCAAGTTTAGGAAGAAACTCTGCTATATAACCATCAGGCTTGCAAACTTATATTTTAGAATTTCTTCTTTTTAACTTCACAGCTAAATGAGTTCAGGTACATGGTTGATATAAGAAAAGAAGACACTAAGTATATGCGATTCCATGGAGAAGAAAAAAAAAAAAAAAACATGGTAATTAAGCTGGCTGTCCAGCCTGAGAAGCTCACCAAGATTTTTAGCTTACGTCATAAAACAGTAATGGTTGGGTATTTCACAGGTAAGTATTCTATATAAGCCATCTCTTATCAATTATCATGGCAATACTGAGCTATAGGTCTAATTTTAGTCAAGCAGTGACACAACGATACTAAGGAATGCAAAGAGAACCTTTATAGATCTCAAAAACTTTTCCTAATACATTTTTCAGCCTCACCAAAAGTTCTTAGTACAATGCTTTAGGAGATTCACTGTGCCAATTATATTCCAGAGTCTTTGAGTTTACGGGAGGAGAGAGAGAGAAAGAAAAGAGGGAGGGAGAATGAACAAGAAGAGGAGCAAAAATCAAGGACTGGAAGGTCCATTGTCAGCGTTGCCAAACCTGTCTGAACGTCTTCTTCCCCATCTGAGGAAAATTAAGAGATCGAGATCTCTAAGCATTTCAATAAAAGTATATCATCAATGAAGAAACTGGCCTGAAGATAAAGATCACACACAATCACAAAACAAACCTCACAGAATAATTGTGACAATCCACTCCCTTTTGCAGAATGAAGATCCACCCATTTGACAAATATTTAATAAGCACCTACAATCTGCCAGGCCCTGTCCTATTTGTAAATTTAGCCCAGGCTTTGGTCAATGAGACATAATGGACTTTTCTGAGAAATATTTTCTCATTGACAAGAAAGAAACTCTCTCCTCATCCCTCCCCACTTCCCACCTCGGTGACTTCCAGTAAGAGCATCATGTACGGAGTGTAGCCACCTTACAACAGCAGAGTATACAATGCTGATACATGAGAATGAACAAACCATGAGTTCTTGGTATTACAGTTAAGTCACCCTGAGACCACCTTACCTGCAAACATCTTACTAAATAAACAAGAAATAACCTTATTATAATTTAAGCCTCTTTTAATTAGCTGTTATTTGCCACCAAAGTCGAAGCAACTGACAATATCCTTATTTATCTATTTATTTGATATTTCACACATATCACCATCCAGAACTAACAAATACTCAATTGTGTAATACTTCTTTTAGAAATAAGAGATTATAATTAAGGTCTACTTTTCAACCTATCTCTATTCTAGTCCTCACCTGCCCTACAGAAGTTAACTACAATCTTGAGGTTCGTATGATTCTTCAACCTGTGTTTTTATATTTTTACAACTAAAGTATTTTTCCATGAAAAATATAAGGTACTGTTTTTTGTACATTCAAAACTTACTGAAATATATTATAAGCTTAGCCTTTCTGCAACTTGCATTTTACCCAACGGGTTTTCTGAGATTTATCCATATTTATACCATTTTCATTGTAACTACTATAGTGTATTTTAATGAAGATTCTACCATCCAAGGTTACTGATAGGCATTTAGATCATTTCCAGTTTTTTTTTTTTTTTGGCCTGACATGGACTTGTTAACAAATAAAACTAAAAGCAACTGCTTACCCTTCCAATTACATGAACTAATTAGAAAAAAATAATAAAACTAAAGACACCTCTCTTTGTCCATCTCTTTGGAAGCTATTAGGGCATGATAAGATTACATAATAAGAAAAAAAGGTTACCAGAAGAGTGATGCTTTTTTCAGAAAAGCACCACTGCTACCTGATGTTCTGCTGACATAATTCCTAGCTATTTGTAAATTTGTGTCAGTATCACCAATAAACTGTTCTCAGCACTCAAGGGCAAGTAAAGCGTGCATCGGCGAGGTCCCACACAGCTAGTTCACCTGCACTGCAGAGGCACTTCTGTTGGCTAAGAGAAGACTAGATCACAGCAGCACTTCAAGGCCACTGTGTTGGGCAGAGACATAAAGGTACAATTACAAAAACGCAGTACAATTTGATTTGACACAATGCAGTTTCATTTGTGAAAATGCTGCTTCAAACTTTCCAATCTTGCATTCCATTGTTTACAATGTTCTTAAGTACATGTCATTGCTCTTGGGACACAAAAGAAAACCTTTTTTTTTTTAATTTTATTTATTTATTTTTAGAGAGAGAGGAAAGAGAAGGAAAAAGGGAGAGAAACATCAATGTGTAGTTGCCTCTCATGTGGACCCGGCCCACAACCCAGGCATGTGCCCTGACGGGGAATCGAACCAGCGACTCTTTGGTTTGCAGGCCAGCACTCAATCCACTGAGCTACACCAGCCAGGGCACTCACAAAAGAAAACCTTTAACAACGTCTGGGAAGTTCAGAACTATATGGCCTCTGCTAACGTTCTTGGCTACACCTGACACCAGTGCTCCCTTACTACCAAACTTCAGTCACATCAGACTTCTATCCTGTCTCTCCAGGAGCTCTTGATGTCCTCAGGACCTAGTTCACGTCAGATTTACTTACTTATTTAACAAAGCCATTTACAGTCCATGTTACATGCCAGGCACTGTTTTAAGAAGCTTACAAATATGAAATCATAAGATACGCTTAATATTTAAGATATTCTAAAAAGCAAAAATAAATACATATAAACGTGTGTACATTTTTTAAGTATATGGATCATTTAGGGATGACATTTGCCAAAATTGACTGATGGCACTAATTTCTATGATTAAGCTGTGACACTGTCCTATCTCTTTTCTGAAAGTCAATGATTTCTTCACTTATAAAATATTTTTAAATTTTCACAGAAACCAAAAACTTGGATAGTTTTATATCCCTCTTTTATATGAACATAAAGAACCGCTCTGATAACAAAATTCAAACAAACAAAACCTTAGCAGATAATCTCGGATTTGCTAACTCACAAGCTGTTAGGAAAAGGCCTTTTCTCATCTATAAAAGAACTGTCGGGACAGCTGGGTGTGGGTCTCCTTCATATTTGAGCACTCTATGTTTCTACAAAATTACCACGAAAATAAGTCAAACACCAGGAAGTAAGTTCAGTTCTGGCTGTAGATTTATGTGAAGACCCTGAAAAGCTTTCAGAATCCTTTATGTCTCTGGTTCCTCAACTGTAAACAAACAAAACAAAAACTAAAGAAAGTTGATAAAAACACAGTGCAGTCAGGAAATTAAAAGTGTTTAGGACTTACTGCCTAACATGGACAACCTGGATATCACCTTGAAAAATACTATCAAAACCACACACATTAACACTTTATTCGTCAAAAGTCCTCATGGCCATAATTTGGTTCTATAACCATGTCTAATCAATTTCGCCAATTTTGTTTTTCCTTAAGATTACTAAGAACACTACCGCTTTTCAATAAATGTTAGTATGCTGCATGTTTTTTAATAATTATATTACATAACTTCCTACATCATTGCCCCTGAACACAAGAACTTTCCAAATGTCAGTCTCTTGACCGTCTAGGTTTTTTCCTCCCTTACGTTCAAACACCCATCATCATGCTGCTGTGTTAGCCAATTTAGCAATTGTTTGGATGCTACACCAATGAACCAAGGGATTTATGGGTGCTAATAGTAAACCCCAAATAAAATGCAAACATTAGAGAGGCAGAAATCCTTTATGATGTTTCTTTTCTCTCTCTCTCTCTCTCTAAAACAACCTAGCAAAGCCTATCACTCATTGTAAATGCCTAAATGTTTGCCTATTTTAAAAGGAATATTTCTCCCCAGATTATGTCAGGGCCCTACAAAATTGAAAGCATTTGAAATGTTCATCTCTACATTCTATTTAACACAGACATGGTTACTAGTTGATCCTGCCCCATAAGAAGCTTCTTTATCTTCTTATAAAATTCTAGATCTCTGATGTATTCTCCCATAACATAACCAGAAAAAATTTAACCTGCATCATTCAAATTTAATCACATCTTCAAACTTCACAGAAGTTGCAAAGATGTTTCCCTCTTATATTTAAAGGTAGTTATCATTTGATGCAAACAACAAAATAAAAGGTTTGAATGCCAGCAAGTATGAGACCTGTCCTAGCTTGGTCCCTTGCTATAATAACTAAGTAAACATGGCCTTTTCCTTAACCTCTGTGAGACCCATTTTCCTCAAGTGCTTGACAAGAGACAGGTTCAATGTCACTTACCTCCCCCTTACTGTCCTCCTTACAGACAAAGGAAAGAAGGATGCATTGCACCTTTAATTTAACCTTCCCACAGGTTTGATTAGCAAAGAGTTACTCCAATCCCTGATAAGCAAGAGTGCATGTTATATGGCCACATCAGAGAGAACTTCAAATAGCTCACCAGGAAGGCCACGTACACTCAACCAGAGAAAAGAAGCAGTCCATCCAGTAATTAAGAAATACTTCCTACTACCACCAAAGACGTGCAGCGATTTGAAGCAAATGATGCTGCATAATTACATGTGAACATAATTGAGGCTCTCCATCTCTGCAAGCCCTTTTATGTGAGTAAACGATTTGAAATGGAATGCAAAATTTAAAATATCTTTTTTAAGCACACCATTAAAATAATACTTCGGACTCTCAAACTTAGCAGGGAATACGGAAAGTCTTCAGAGGCATGACATAAAAAGATGCAAGTGTAGCACAAAGTTTAAAAACCTGAAGAATACCGATGTGGTAAAGCTATTTTTGGAGAAACATTAGCATGGTATTCTGGGGTTCTAACGTATGAAAACAGAAAACGCATGAGTATGCTACATTATGTTCTATTATAATTACCCTTTTAATCTGAAATCCTCGTAAGAAGGAAGCACACACAGGAAGTGCATGGGATAATCAGGACTGTAAGCAAAGCCCAAAACACAATGCAGTGCATGCTCACTTACCAATTTCCTTCACTCCATGAAAAGATATTTAAATTATATTTCTGGATAGATTGATAAATTTATTTTTATTTTATTAAATTTATTAAAAGCATACTTTTAAAATTTATTTAAAAAATGAAGTTTGGAAGCCAACTTGGTATGTGTCTATTGATCCAAATCCAGGATCATCTGCTGCTTCCCCTCAATTGACTACAACCATCACTTTGAAATAAGTCTTCTGAGGCTGTGGTAAAAATTTCAATTAGTTTATTATTAATTTATGTGTATTCTCTCACTGATACTGGAGAAACTCAGTTAATTTCTAGCACCCTGTCGGTTCTCATTTATTTTTTCTATTATAGAGTGAACAAATTATGATCACATAATAAGGCAAGGCAACAAAAAAAAAAAACAAACCCTCACATAAACAGAATAAACAAAATGTCTTGGTAGAGGAATTTTCATTTCTTAAAGTTAAGGCTTCCATAGAGTATTCCATTTGATTACTTGACTAATTTTGTTAATACAACATATATAAATGCATACACCTATTTAGGAGTGTTCATTGTTGTTGATGTTGTTTAAATACATAACAGGGTTTTTTTTCATCCTACAAGGTTAGAAGATAGTACACAGACTGTCTGGAAGAGAAGAAATTAGAAAAGGAAGCAATTACCTATAAAATGCGTGAGAAGCAAGAAAGGAAATACCAGTGACAGGAGAAACTACTGGTGGTGAAGTGGAAACGCTTTCTTCAACTGAGAAACTGAAGTTATAAAAACAGCAGCATGGTCCCCATGTCTTGGTCCACACTTCGATTCACCCCTTTCTCCCACGCTGACGGAACCTCGGGGCCCCACCTGCCCTTCCCTTCAGGTTCAGTGGAAAAGTAAGGAAAGAAGACACCCACCTCACATTTCCAATTGCTTTTGTCCCATCATAAATATCTCCTGTTTCTATTGTTACTAATAGTTCAAAATATTTCAAATAAACATACTTCAGGTGCCAACTTTGAATAAATTTAAGAGAGTCTTCTTCGTTTCCTACCTCCTCCTTCAAGGGAAGAACTAAATCATAATGAAACATACACAGGGGTTTCTAAAATATTTATATATGTATTTTAATAAATATCGGCCAAAAATAATCTCACTGATAACTAGAAAGCTTAAAATTCAAGTGTAAATTTCAATGATCACAAATCATAGAATCTATGGCACTGATTTCTAACACCCTATTGAATAGCAATTTTCCAGGCTATTTGATTTTACTAATTTATCACAGGCATGAAATTCCTACTAATTTTTGGTAGCCCATTCTATATCTTTTCCTTATACAAAATACTGGCATCAGTCCTTGTCTACGTACACTGGCAAGTGTGAGATAAGTTAATTTTCATTCAAACACCTACCTAACACCTCATTTGTATTCATTCAACACATTTTTATTGAGTGCCTGCTATGTGCTCCAGGGGTGTCCAAACTTTTGGCATCTCTGGACCACACTGGAAGAAGAGCTATCTTGGGCCACACATTAAATACAGAAACACTAAGGAAAACAGATGAGCAAAAAAGGTTTTAAGTAAATTTACGATTTTGTGCTGGGCGGCATTCATAACCATCCTGGGCTTCATGCAGCCCGTGAGCCATGGGTTGGACACCCCTAGACACTCTGATTTGACAGGTGAGTTACAGAACAATCCTGCACCAGATCATTGTAATTAATGCTGTTTACTTTTATTAGTGTATTCAGGCCACACTCTGACCTAATCTGGCCACCAAACCTCATCAGCCAAGAGAGGGCTCTGGATTCAGATAATACACTCAGCCTGCTGCATAGATTATCATGTATTCTCTTTTCAAAGATCGAGTCTTTGTAATACCAATTTAAGATCCAGACAGAATATCTATTGTTTAAGAGATGGAATAACAACCAGAACCTAGACCAGGATTTAATACTTCCACATTACAGCTGATCCTCGAACAAGAACTTGAACTGCACTGGTCCACTTACATGCAGATTTTTTTTCAATAAATACTACTCTTCCTTCTCTCCCTCTCTCCCTCTCTCTCTCTCTTTGTGGTGGGGGCGCACATGGGGGAGGAAGGAAAAGAAATAGGGAGAAATAGAGAAACAGAGGGGAGGGACAAGGCAAATACAAAAAGAGGTTCCGGACCAGAACAGCAGATCAACATAAGAAACATCTACTCATCCCCTTCAGTACAAGAAGATACTCAGAACTAGAATTTAAAGGCAAAAATAGAACTATCTACCCATTCCTCTTCTCATGAGCAGGGGGTTACCTGGGGTTTTCCTGTGGAAATACAGCCAAAAGGTCCAAATCCTAAAATAATTGCATATTCTCCTACAATAGATTTTTACCTATCCCCTTTTGAGTCAAGATAAATCTATACTAACTGTCCACTCACACTTAGAAATATGAACATGCTAAAGGCCTTTATTGCTCATCCATATCAAATTGGATTTAACAACCAGGAAATGCAGAAGCCTGGTATCGTACTCACACAAACAGCAGGAAGCAATACCTGGCAGTGTAATTATGAAGAAAAAATAAAGATATGTTCTTAAAGTAATGAAATAAAACTAACCATTTGGGCCCATTTGTATAGGGGGAAAGTTTCCTATACATATAAGAAGTTCCTGAATATGTCTACATGTTACAGCAAAAACCAATATTTAATGATGAAAATGATGATACTGAGTCATGTGAAAGGATAAACTCAACAAACTTTAATTAAATATGAAACATATTTTTGAAAGATTTCCCACAACTTATTAAATGAAATCTTTCATAAAACAAAAGAGTAATTTAGTAAGAGAATTAATTTATGGAATTAATAAATTAAGTTAGTCATTCCTTTCCCGAAAACAACAATAAAAGAGGAACTACCACAAGTTAATTTAAGTTGTAAAGTTGAAAATGCTCTAGGCCTTCTTTCAACGTTGTTTCAAAAAAGCCTTTTTAGATGATCCTCACTGTTCTCTTTTGCCTCTTGCTAGCACTTTCTTCCACATCTGACTCCAGGACTGTGGATCAGTTCCAGGCTTAGTAAGGACCCAAGAACGGTTTGCTTGGTCATGGCTAGACCTTCACAGGGAAGATGAAGAATGCCACATAATGCAATGTGCTCACCGGTACTAAGGACACAGTAACTATGTCACTTAAGGATAGTCACAGGCATTTTATCAAACTATTTTAGAAACAGATCACCTATATTTATAGCACTGTCAAATTCTTGATTTGCTACTAGGAATTTGAAGGAGATGTTCACTGGAAATCACGTTTGCCACAAAATCCCCCAGAAACATTTTACTTGTTATCGCAGGCTGATAAAGTTAGACTTGTATACCAGGGAATACCATCTTAGCAGGCCTTTGAATTTTAGTTTGGTACTTCAGAAAGTTCTCATGATATTTGTAGACCCTTTCCTCAAATAAGGGAGAAACATAAACTGTATAAGCATACTTTTAAAATTACATTTTTTTTTGCCCTGGCTGTTGTGGCTCAGTGGACTGAGTGCCGGCCTATGAACCAAAGGGTCACAAGTTCAATTCCCAGTCAGGGCACATGCCTGGGTTGTGGGGTCAGGTCCCCAGTAGGAGGCGCGCGAGAGGCAACCACACATTGCTGTTTCTCTCCCTTTCTCCTTCCCTTCCCCCCCTCTCTAAAAATAAATAAATAAAACCTTTTAAAAAAACACAACTTATTTTTTTAGACCAGTTTCAGGTTCATAACAAAATTCAGCAGATCTCTTTTTAGCACCAAATAATATTCCATTGTATAGGAGTACTTTTGATGCAAATTTTACAGCCACTTGAAGAGGTACAAGGCAGAGGCCACATCTATCTTTTTTGAAAACTTCCATGTTCCTATCACATAGCTAGTATCTAATAAATGATTTGTTGAATTAAAATATTATTGAATAAATGAAAAGATAATGGAGTTACTTAGTCATTTTAAGCCTGATTTTCCTCACCTGTTAAAGAAACTAACACCTTTCTCATAACACTAAAAGAGAATTAGGAGAACATATTTAAAAGAGAGCTATTATCAAGTCACTGTCACCATGAATTCATTGAATTAAAACAATATTTTGACCTTGGAGCCATGAATCATTTAGTTACAGGGGAAAATGGTAAAGGGAGAAGGAGGAAAGTAGCCAAAACTAGGGTGAGGCACAAATTTTAAGGAGGCAATCACTCTCCCATTTGCTGTGTCAAGATTCAAAATATTTTCAGCAGACTAGAAAAAAAGGCCAAAATAAGAAAAATAATATTTAATGTACTTGAATATAAAAACCTAGAATCCAGATGCACAAGTCAGCTGTACCAATGAGGGAGCTTCGGTTTAATAGCAGAAAGCATGTGTTTTAATTATTCCACCCCCAGCCTGGGCACATACAGGAGGAAATAACTGATGTTTCTCTCTCTCTTAAAATCAATAAATGTATCCTTGGTAAAAATTAAGAAAAAAACTCATAACTTTTAAAAAAATAAAAATTTCTAATAGAATTGTTCAAGAAATTGTGTCCTAAAGTAGGACCTTTCCATTAAAAACAAGCATTCAAACAAGGGCTAGGTGACCATTTCTAAGCAATACTACAGATGCTGTAATCCTGGCATCTTCCTCACAACTAGGCTGAACCTTAAAAACTGAAACACTAGAGTGCTCATTAGACTAATTCGTTGGAGTTATTTAGGAAAAAAGTTAGATCTTAACTTTGTGCCTACTGTGAATTTGGTCGGTAAGTTTATCTTTACCCAGCACGATCAAAAATAATAAACAAGCATGACAGTGGTAAGAAAGTTTATCTCCTACACCTATTTCAGATTTGAGATGAAGTCTATCAAATTTATCCATCACATTATTCATTTTCATATTAATTAACTTAAAGTAGCTTGCAGTTCATGAGGTTCAAAACAGATCTCTTTTCAGGACAAGTTCCATATGATCATAAAATTCTATTAGGCTAACATGAGAGAAAAAACAAAGATGGTGAGAAACGCTAGAGCTCTATTTAACATTACAGAGTATTCATTAAGCAACTATTAGTGAGCACTAGCATACTGAAGTTAGAGAGATTCACAGAGCCCTAAAAATGCTGACAATCAAACCAGGGAACACCTTCTCTTGACACATTTACACATAAAAACTTCACCTACATCCATAGTTGTTGTTACCAATGACCTAGAGAAACTTGAATTTAACCTTGAATTAGATCATGGTCTATCACATGTGGCTGAGTGCACTGGAAGAGTTTTAGGCAAAATTCTGCACATGTTTGTTTGAAAAGAACGGAAGCATTAAAGTGAAGCCATCCATCACGTTTTTAGACTGCCAGTAAGTAAGAAACAGTTTTAATTTTGCAAAGGCTTACTAAAGAAAACTTAGATTGAGAAGAAAAGACCATGACTTATGGAAGGTCAAAAGAAATTATTTTCTTAATGACACATCATCTGGAAGTATTTGTAATTCTATTTTTTTCCAGATTTACTTAAAATAACAATTTTAAAAACAGCCAGTTATCAGTTTTATAGCAATTGGTAGAATAAAGTAAAAAAATAAAACATAGGTCTGAGATGCCCAAAAGTTAAGATTCTATGTCTACGAAATGTTAAAATATTTTCATGAAGAAAAAAATGAGCCAGAAGCACTGAACGATGATGCACAGGGGGAAAAACAGACAATTTCAGTCCCATCTTAAAATCACAGCTCCAGCTCATTTGTTCCTTAAGGTGTAACTAAAATGTGCTACCTGATACAATACAGAAAATGCTACAAAAGACAGAAATCAGAGCCCTAAAATTTTCCATTATCACAAAGGTCAACTTACACATCCAGGAGTAACTGTCGTGTGCCACCAAGTTTGAACTTGCTAGTTAAAAAAAAAAGAAAAAAAGAAGAAACTGGCACTTCAGTTACTCCATCATATGGACCTCTCCACTTCCAAATGAACTCCAGTTGATGAGTCCACCCTAATGACTTTTTAAACTCCAGACAGCTGCCTTTTGCCTCTCTCCGCATTTTCTCACTGGCAGGCTCGGGTAGCACACTCCAGTGCTTCTTGCATGTGTAGGGTGACCTCGGTGATAATGGAAAACTTCAGACTGTCATTTCTATCTGCTCTATTGTAGAGAGGCAAACGACAGCTGATCTGGCATGTAAACAGCTAACCGTTCTCAGGGTCATCCAATCAACCTGGATTCATTTGGAAGTAGGGGGGTCCATATTACGGAGAAACCGAAGAGCCAATTTCTTCTTTTATGGTCTCACTGTGTGTACTCATGGCACTGAGGGATGACGCAAAGTTTAATGACTAAAGACACAAATGAACTAATGAATAAGGGTAAAGACTTTGAGTCAAGCAAGTTACTGGTAGTAAATACTGACACATACACACACACAGAGATTCTTTTTTCCTTTGCCAAAGGCAATACATTTTAACAGCACAAATGACCTTTTGTCATTCCATTTACAGAGACTCACTTTCAAGAATTATTACATGATATTGTCCAAATGGCATTATACAGAACTGAACTACAGACTCAATTTCTGAAAGAATATTAAAACAGTAAAATAAACACAAAAAATTTCAGGGGAAGTAGAAAACTTTTTAGATACCACATAAAATGTACATAGACTTCTACAGAAAAAAAATAGACTTCTAGATAAGAAAAATTCTGGGTTCTTCTAACTTTTATTCCTATGTACATATTGTGCAATATGCATTTCAACCTAAACTGTTTATAGAGGGTGGACTGAATAAACAGAAGAAAGTTTTACTTACCTGGACACATCTCATGCAATCTTTCTTCCAAGAGAGGATTCCAATTAGAATCTTCTCCAATTTTTCTAATCTCTACTAAACATCTCCAGTAATTGGAAATTTACTAACATGTAAGCCTGCCCTTTCCTTTTTAGAGATAACTATAGGACAAAAAAAGTACTTTGAGCTGTTGAAATAAATTTCTAAGCCCAAGATGGAGCTGCTTCTGTCTAGAGTACCACTTCAGCAAAATGAAACGTAGATAACTTTTATGAGCTTGTAAATGTTCCACTTGACCAGAAGCACAGTATTTCCAGCCAGCCAGTCCCCAAAAGGCAGAGACAACTCTGCCCCCCATTTTCCTGTTCTGCAAAAGGAGACTATTCACTTCACGATCTGTTCAAGTTTGTCTGTATCACATAAATTGTATTCTTTAATCATTTTTAACAACCTTAACCTCAGCCCAATGCTTTTTGAATTACAAACAGCAAATTTTGGTGGTCCTGAGATAATGGAGCCACTCCCCACTCACCCCACCCCACCCCGCCCCGCCACCCCCAGCCCCGCCACACACACACACACACAAGCAGGAAGATAACAGAAGCTGATTGCACAGGAGACACACTCTATCTTATTACAGACTCACACTAGATCTCAGAGGCCACAACATTTTTTTTTTTAATTTTTTTTCCCACAACATTTTAAAACCCTCACCAGGGAACCAGCTAATCACGACTTTTTTGGAGATTTCCTGGTAGTCTCTTAAAAATCCCACAAAGGAATTAATGGGTATATACTGATCCAAGGGTGATGTGAATAAAGTAAGTGGCATTGCATATGTGCATCAAATGAATGCCATTCGATTTTAAATTAAGTCTTCAACAAGTGAAACTTATATTCACTAAAAGAAATTTAGCTACTGCTATGTTTGGTCATTTTCACATGATTTTGGTATCCCTAATGCCTTGAGGTTTATAAATTTTATAGCAAGTAAAATGTTCTCTAAATGAAAAAAAATAAGTATTCATTTCTAAAATGAAGAATTAGAAAAAGAATAGCTAGCACATTCAACTCAAAAAAATTTTAATTGGCAAATTTCCTATGAAATACAATATGCCCATTCACGTACTTCTATACAATTACTTTGTACATACCTGCTATACCAAGTATAATGCTCACTTATGGAAAAGACGAGCACAATCTGCTTAGAAAGGGGAGAGGTGTGGAGCTAATGTCTTTAAGAAGCAGAGGGAAAAAGACACTTTCTCAAACTAAACCACTCCCCCTCCAACCTCCATCCATGAAGAATCATCGAGTATAATGGAAACTAATGGAGCCCATTATTCTCTCCTGGAATGGGCAGTATTATCTTTCAAACTGATTCAACCTGCCAATCTGAAGCATATTGGGCTCCTTAAATTTGCTGGGTCACACCTTCACTGCACAGTTAATTAAATGTTTTAGCCAACAAACGTCCAGTCCTGCTCCTTCCAACAACGGAGTAAGCAAAAATATATTTCTCTTCAGCAGAACAGTTGCCAACATCAATCCAACTTGAAGTAGAAACTTCTCACAATGGGACTGACAGTTATGATCCCTTAAAATGCAAGGATAATAGAGAATTCAGTTCCTGACCCTAAATGTCAGAGGGGCTACACTTTCCCCTCGAACATTAAACATAAGGTCAGATGAAGCCCCAAGGGAATTGTTACTTGTTTCTTTAAAATCTGCACAATTTAAAGCATGGTATTTAAAAGAGAATGATAAAATCATTTTAAATATAATACTCTTATCACTAACCAACACAAATATGATTGATTGTCAGAGAGGCGTGTTAGGCCTTGGGTTTCTAAGACTCTGAGGACCACACAGAAGTGCCTAAAAAAATCATTACCAAATAATATAAATCACATTGTGCAATACAGATAGGCTACAGTGCTTTACAACAAGCTCAATGAAATCAGTTCACTAAAGCCAGCTGAGGTTGAAGCATAGGTAGGATTGTGGGCCACAAGGTGTTAACTAAATAAGAAACATCCAGAAGATGCAACCACAAAAGACAGTAGAATGTACAGATTACAAAAGGAAAGTGCTCAAGAGAAATGACCATGAAAAATTAAGCCAAGTGATGAAAGGAATGAAATTAAGGCAAGGACCTGGATGTCAAATTTAAAGTAAAATCTGAAACTCTGACAAAGATAACAGAATTAGCATCTGGTTTTAGTAATGAAGTGTTTGAGGTTGACCAGCTCACGGAATAAAGCATAAAAAAAAACCCAGCAAATGTGTTACAGAACAGAAAAAGCTGGCCTACCCAGTGCTAGCAGAACCAAACACTAAACACCGAGAATTGCAGTGGAGATACATTGGCTTTTTTATTGACAAATAGAGCCACCCAGAACAGGAAGCTAACGCTCAAAAGGCCGAACTCCCCGATGTTACAGATTATGTAGGGCAAAATCACAAGGCACGGGTGGGTGAAGGATCTGGGGTCTTGCTAGAAGCTGGAAGCTGATTGGTCGGAGGTAAATGATGTATCACTTCTTCAGGTCTTGAAGGCAGTTCTGAGGTTTGCGCCTCTAGTTTCATGGGAAAGTAGCCAGGGGTCATTCCACCTTAGGGTTCAGGAACTGAAACAGAAGTTGGATCAAGATGCTGTTATTAGCCTGCCAGAGGTCCAGACCTTGTGACCATTAGTCAGGCACAGGATGCTGATTATCTGGTGGGGAAGGCTAGGTCTCTGAGGGGTACATACAGGGCGGGGCAAAAGTAGGTTTATAGTTGTGAGTACATGAAAGAGTATATTCTTATATTTTTTTATTAAATATGTATTAATTTCCACACAAACAACCCCTGTATGCAAAGAGATGATTATTAGAGCTAGGATTTAAAACTAAATTTAATCAAAATCATAAGGACCCTTTGGTTTCAACTGCATGAACAAAGAGCTTAAATTGAAATTACAGTTTATTTTTTATCTTTAGTTACAGTTGTCCCACCTTTCCCCTACTGTCCTGCCCTCCCCTGACCCTCCCACTCCCACAGTCCGTCCCCCTCCCGTTGTCCGTGCCCACGAGTCCTCTACTTGTGCTCCTTGCGTAAAGTTTGTAAGAAGACAGCCAAGCTGATATATGTCACATACTGCTTTTAGGAAACCCCATGAGTCAGCTCCAAGCTCAGCAGCAGCACTGCCCCCTCCCCCTCACACCCTCGGGCGCCATGTTTCACCCTTAGTCCTTTACATCTGCTACCTCTGTTTCTTTCTCCATATCATTTATTCTCAAATTGCCTATTAGATATTTCCATCCGAATTTTACAGTGGTACTTCACACTTAACATTTTTAAAGGTTAATTGCCCCTCATCTTCTTAAAAAAAAAAAATAGTTCCCCAACCACATGACATGATTTCTGTTAGCAGCATCTTCAAATCAAGTCACCGCTTCTTGCTTACTCCGATATTCATTCATTTGGTTCCAAAGAAATAATTCAAGTAAGGCCCTGTCTTTTGTATCTGCTCTTTTGTGTTCCTTCCATTAATAACTGGTAATTCTGACTCTCATTATCTCTTAATTTGAAATATCACCTAATTTCCCATGTGAGTGTTAACTGCATGTTTCCTTTTTAATCCTCCCAAAATACTACATTGAGACTGCATTTGTAAGGCATGGAGCATCCCTGCTCAAAAATCATTCATAAATTCCTATTATTTACCAACAATACAATTTTGGCATGGCAAAGATCCTCGATAATCTGTTCCTAATATTTTTTTTCTATTTTATATTCTTCAATATGCCTATATGTATGTTACATTATGGCTAAACTACACATGATACAGAAAACATCCAATAGATTAAGTTAACAAAACTCCCCTTGATTTTACTTCTATCCACATTTTAAATTAATATGAGGCCATTAAATACACCTTCTATTCAAGAGTTAACTCTGCTGACATTTTCCATTCAATGGACAAGTTGCACTATATGCAGATTTCTAGTCTGGCCATTACTTTAAGGTAACCCCTTACCTCTTATGTTTGTTTGTTTTTTAATTCCTAAGAAACTTAAGAACGTATGAATCAATTTTCTCCATATAATCACTATAACAGAGAAAGGCAGTTGAAAAACATCCAGTGAGAGCTAGTCTAAGACAACTACAATAACTGATTTTCTTCTAGTAGGTCTTAGCCAGTGAGATGCAGTAGCTACTGAAGAAGAGAAAAATAAGGCAGTAACACTCTCCTAAAGTTTGAGAAATGTTAAAATATCTTAGGAAGTAGAGCATGCTATAGAAAACTCCAAATAATCCACAACAAAATGCACTTAGTAATTTATCTGTAACAATAATTGATTACGATATATTTCTCATGTTATACATGTTCCTTCATTCAGAAAAATGTACATAAGCTCTTACCATTGTAATTTAAATAGTTATTTTTTGAATTACCATTGTAATTTAAATAGTTATATTTTGAATTTCCAAATTTAATATAAATTACTTTATATTAACGTAAGTAAAACTTCCTATCTGTCCTAATTTTTCCTTTATATTAATATAAATGAAACTTCATATTTGTCCTAATTTTACTTCATATCTGTCCTAAATGACTTTATATTACTATAAATTAAACTTCATATCTGTCTTAATTTTTTTCTAATTTATGCATTATATTAGCTTTAGAAATATGTATGGTACACAACCAAATTAATACCATTCTCGTTAAGTATAAATATAAAAGAAATTGACTAACACCTAATTATCTAGAACATACCATCGATGGGGGCAGACTGGCCTACACCACACTGTCTAGAAGAACCTGACACACACTATGTGCTCAAAAACGACTGCCTGCATAAACTGAATGAAAAATGGTTGATTTCTGCTTAAAAATCTTTTTTTTTTAAGATTTTATTTATTTATTTTCAGAGAGAGGAAAAGGGAGGGAGAAAGAGCAATGTATGGTTGCCTCTCACATGGCCCCCACTGGGGACCTGGCCCGCAACCCAGGCATGTGCCCCAACTGGGAATCGAACCGGGACCTTTTGGTTCCCAGCCCGTGCTCAACCCACTGAGCTACACCAGCCAGGCCAAAATCTTTGTGGAAAACATAAAATTTCCTATGCCTTAAAGATTATAGACCTGATTTTATGACATTTTGTGTGTAAAATGTATTTTGTTTTGTAACAATTCTGTATTTAGTGTAAATTATTAATTTCTATGTTGTTTAAAACTAAAACCATTTGTAATGTGAAACTCATAAACATGGTGCCCTTTCCTCTGACATGTAGGACAAATTAAAATCTGACCCACTATATTTTAAAGAAAATCAAAATCTAACATTTGACAGTAATCAGCATAAGTTTCCATTTACCACAACAGAGGGGAAAAAAACACCCGCTTTATTACGCTTTTAAAGAAAGTGGTGTATAAGAACAACTGTATACTTTAGTCTTCTATCTCTCATTAGGCATGTATAGATTTTGATTATGAGGCACATTTTCTTATATCCAAAACAAAGGTCAATATCCTTACATACAACCAAAGTATTCCATGTTTCTCCAGAACTGAAAGAGTAGTTTCAGCTCTTCCAAAGTAAGTAAATAAATAAATAAAATTAAGGTGAAACTTATGGAAAGCACTGGCCTAATTTAAATAGTATTCAAATATATAAACCCACACCACAAGCATTTCTATGCAATACAAAGACAACTGTACATCCCAACTATGGTACACTTCTATGTGTCTTCTCAAAGCCACCAGACAAGGAAAAATTTGTGGAAAAGGATTATCACGTATGTTGGTCACCCCTGACATGAATCCCCAACTCACCCTCATACTCCAGTCCCAAAACCACGGGCCCCAGGCCGCCCCTGGCAAGGGCTGACCGCACGTGCCCAGTCACTCGGGCCCCACCCCTGCCTATGTCCAGAGGCCAGAGGTTCAAACAGTGAGGAAAAAAGGCAAATGAATAATAAGTACAAAAATGTCTAAAAGCAATAAAATTCTTTTAAAACTCTAATTCTAGCCACACTTATATCCTATATATTTATAGTATTTGTTTTTTATTTTGTGGCACTATCTCAAGATGTGCATTTCTCTTACAGAAATCTTGTCCTTTAAAATGAGTTCCAGTGCAACTTTCTCCTTAAACCTACCAAAAATGCACCAAGAGAATTTAAACATTCCTTTTTCTATGCAGCAAGTTTGTTGCACTTATTTTTCTTCCCTTTATAATACTAGCTATGTTAATATACAATGAATCTGTTCCCCAGATTACAATGACATTCAAAGCAAGATCTGAGGCTTTTGCTTTTGTTTATCTTGGAAAGCAGCACTTACTATGATATTGAGTAAACACTCAAGAAAAATTCATTGAACTGGATTTGGAATTTTCTTCCTTATACCAATGTATATTATTGGTGACTGGTTGTAATATCCTTTATTTCTTACCATGAATGCTTCCATTGACTATTTCTAAATATGGTGGAGTTATAAGTAATATAATTTATTTTTTAATGATTTAGTCATATATTTATTTATTTACTTATTTATCTTTAAACTGAATTTATTGGGGTGAAATTGATTCGCAAAACCATATAGGTTTCAAGTGTACAGCTCAATCATCTCCACACTGCGTCAGGTGCTCTTATTTTCTTTGATGGTAAAAAGTCAGTTAAGATATCTATCATTTTCATCAAAGTAATTCAGTGAATAATGAATTAGAGGGAGTAAGAAATCTTGAAAGTGTAGGCTAATACCAAGTAGAGAGAGAGATGATATGAGGTTTTAAAAATATAATTTAATATAGCAATGGAAAAAACTTTTGTCTTATCCAAATTTACAGTTGAGAAAACTGATTATAGAAAATCTATACACGAGAATATTAACAGAAAAGAAAATATATCTATTATTAATATATCTATATATCTTTCTATTACAAAAGAAACAAAAACAAATTTAAAACTCTGCTTAGTAAAAAGACATGTTATAATATCCGAACAAGTGATTACCTAAATTATTATTTTGAACTGCATTTGAGCTGCAACAAATAGCAGCAGAAAATAGCAGGCTAAAAATTTAAAAGACCCACTACATGTTTTGCTTCCAGTACTTATAGAGCAGAGCACTTCCTGTCATAAAGAGGGTGATCAATATATATCTGAATGAATTTTTAATAAAAAAAAATTAAATGAGCCCCGGCCTGGTAGCTTAGTTGGTTAGAGCATTGTCCTGATATTATGCCAAGCTTGCGGGTTCGACCTGGTCAGGCACACACAAAAATCAGACAGTGAATGCATCAATAAGTAGAACGACAAATCGGTGTTTCTCTTTCTCTCTGTCTTCTCGCTCTCTCTCAAATCAATAAAATTTTTTAAATTAAATGACAGGATAGTACATAATGCTTGATGATTATGTAATTTATTTGATCTTTCAGTTCAGTTTCTACAGCTAAAAGCCAAAGTCAATAATTCCTTCTTTATCTTATGATTTTAAAGATTAAATAAAATTATAAATATAAGAGCTTTTAAAAGTACAAAGCAATATACAAATAAAAGTCATTTTATTGTAAAAACTTATTTTATTACATAAATAAAATATCATTGTCAACTGTTCAAAACAAGAATAATAATTAAAATTTGAGGAATTTTTTTGAAGGATACATGTATACTAATTATTCAGTTCTTTTTGTGAAACATTTCAAAAAAGTTCATGTTATTTTAAGTAATTTAGTTAATAATTTCTGAGGTATATGGAACTTTAATGAAACTTTGGTTCAATTTATATTAAGGGTTTCTATATCTAATTAAAATTTATCCAGATCTTTATTAAACAGTCTCAAATAAGACTTAAAATCTCTCAAAGCCCATTTAAGTTAAAAAGAGGCTAGTAACTTTTGGAGAGCTACAAATATAAAATGAGTAATTCTGTTTTCAATTATCTATCTGTATTTTAAATAGTTTTACTTTAATTCTACTCATTTGTATATCTTGTTCAATACACACAAATCCTTTCCAATGTAAATCTAAATTTGACTACACCTATTAATTAAGATGACCCTAGCACCTAATATTTTGTCCCAGGTCTCCTTGTGCTGTCCCATAATAAATTAGTCCGAACATCTTGTGCTTGTTCGTTATCTCAGTGAAGTTGGATTTTGCCTCACATGATACTGCTCCATGTACCCTCACTTAATTTGCCCGAACGTTCAGAGGCCATGAATAATTTGTCTAAAGTCCAAGAACAAATTTATGGAATAATGCTTAGATCAGTCACAAAAATTTGCATTGCATCACAGATTACCCTTCTGATGCACCTAGGTCTGCATTTGTGTTTCTGTCTTAGATGAAACTTACACAGCACTACCAGCTTTACCTCGCAGACGAGGTACTCACACGTGACGTGAAAATGAAAAGACATTTTCCCAACAACCGACGATCAAGCAAAGGGACTGGTCCAGTTACTCTTTTTGCTGTATTATGAACAATACAGTCAAGAGGCTTATTCCTAACACTCTGATTTAAGCTCCTCTGCTCCTCCAGGCTCAGTCAAGAAGGTATTGGTTTGGAAACAACCACTTTAACTGCACTGGGTAAACTACCTAATCAAAGGAACCCTGGGTGCATCCTTTAATAAAGAAAAAGAAATCATTGGGCAATAAACACAATCGCCTCCTTATGACGACTTTATAGAATTAAAAATCATATATTGAGTGAGACAGCATATTTGTACCCTATAATACTTCGGAATATTTCTGTTATTTAGAATTTGAAAACTACATTTCCATTGCTGTTTACTTCAAAAAACCTCTAAATCTGTCATTTGTATTAAGCACCTGCTTTGACCTGAATGGCTTTCTGTGTTAGGTGTCATTAAAGTCACGGGTAGATTTCCTAAGAGAGGAAAGAACATGTGCACAGCCCAGGTATTTAAAAGAGTGGTATATACATATTCACATTATATATTCTTCTCTCCCTGAGAAATAAATAGAAATGCCAAATACCAAGGATAAAATAAATAGAAATGCCAAACATTATCATTTGAATATTTATTTGGCCCTGTGGGCAAGCTGAAAACGAATATAACTGTAGTTGCCATGGAAAATCAGCCGTAACTCATAACTACCTGACTTAAGTAATTTTAAGTGTTACAATACTTGTGTGACCAATTGAGTCATTTCTTCTCTTCTTTAAAGAAAAGATGCTGTCAGAGTGCACAGAAATACAGTAAAGGAAACAGAATATCCAGAATCTTTATCTCGTGTGAACCACTGAGGTTGCTGCAATTCAATAGTGTTTAATTCAACTGCATAAAATGAGAAGCTTCCTTCCAATTCCCCTAGCCATCCCCCTTCACCCCTCGGACGCCCCACAGCACTTGGGTTTTTTCCTAGGGTGGTAGAATAGCAATCTCTCTGTTCACTCCTGCACAAAATACAATCTAAATAAAGGGTTGGTGAGCTAACTTTAAAAAAAAAATGTAGCATCATGACAGCAATAAAAAGCAGAGCTTAAAAATAATTTTTTTAAGAAAAGAGGGAAAAGTACATACACAAAAGGACAACTGCTGTGCATACACAGGGCCCCTCTCATGTCACAGAGCAAGCTAACCTGTAACGTGCCCATGATTCTGAAGAATTCCAGCTTCCATTATCTTAAAATGCAGGATTTCTCGTAAAAACTGAATTCCACTTAAAAAAAAAAATTTCTCGAAAACAAAGCCTCATCGCATTATCTGTTACTGGAACAAGTTATTCCTTCTAAAAATTAAGTCTTAAATTTTAAACTGATATAATTTGATCAATGGGCATTCTAATGAGCCCTTACTTTGTAAAAACCCTATTATGTTCATGAAAGGATAAGGCAGGACAAAAGAATTTAAATGAATATTCATTTAAGTACCTATTATGTCACAGGCAAAACCTGCCTTTTGTTATTAAAACCAAAACTGAATCATCATTGCTTTATAAAGTTCATAGGGGCAAAGAAATAACATCTTTAATTATAAGCCTCAAGATTTGTCTTTTATAATCTTATGTTCCAAGAAACAAAAGTAATCCATCATGAATTTTCAAAGAAAGGCTTTTAAAAATCAGGGGGAAAATCATTCCCTGATTTCAAGCAGTTTTCACTTTTCCAACTCCGTGCACTTTGATCAGGGACCACCCTGTCCTCTTGGCCAAAACTTTTTTTCCAAAAGATGGCCAAACTCCTTACTGTCACATAAACATTTAACAGGATCAACTACTGCATTGCTTCTTAAAACTCTCTTTTCTACTATTCTGTGAGCTGCATTCCTCTTTGTTCTCAGAAGCCCATTTACTCTTGTATTTACACTTCCTCCTCCACATCAGAAAGCTTTTAAACTCCACTGTTTTCTTCAAAATAGTATCCACCCATTGAACTCAACTGCCTTATCCTGCCACTGAGAATAAACCCAGTATTTGTTCTACCAGACAAGTGTCTCTCATATTCCCCATTGCCTTGTTAGGTGTATCCAACTGGGTGTTATCACTTCATACTGGCCACTCAAACTTAGCATGCCTAAAACATAAAAACTTCCCATATTCCTTACACTTGCTAATGGTAAGGGTACGCGACCTTCCCAGAAACACCGGATCAAAACACTGGGGCCATCTTTGATTCCCCCTCACACTCCAACCTGAATCAAGTCCCTCTGTTAATACATTTAACAGCATGTCACACATCTTGCCATTCTGTCCACAATTCAGTTTTCATTAATAACATTCCGGTTCTCACGTCTGCAAACCAAAAATACTATAGAAGCTCCTTAAAAGCTCTCCCCAGCACCAGGCCATCTTTCCAAAGTATCCTGCACTGTCAGACTAGCCTTCCCAGTGCAGAGTCTGCCCTAAGCAGCGGTTCTTCGCTTGCTAACTAGGAGGTCTACACCCCGTAACCTGCCAATTCTAACCTTCTACAATCGATTCTCGTTCTGCCTTTCCAACGTTACTTCTGAACTTTGTTTCGCAAACCAGGCAACTCACTTTTGTATATGCCGTACCTTTTACTTGCAAGTATCTTCTTCATCCTATTTTCTTTGTCAAAATCAGTTTCACCCTTTAAGAGAAAAACTAAAAAAGTTTCTTTGAATTTCCCAATTGGGAATCAGATTTTTTTTTCCTTCAAATGCCTTCAGCCAAATGCCTTATGCCCTTTAATATGCTGGAAGGTCTCCGCCCACCACATACACCCTTACACATAAGATTCCTAAAAACGATGGTCAGATATTTTGGAAGTTGTCAAAACCTTTGCCTCCCCTTTACAGGTTTTAAAAATAAATACAGTCGATAAAAAAATGCATAAAAGCTACAACAATGCAGCCTGGTACCCTGCACTTCCATTACCATGCCTCCTAAGCATGCCAACGTGTGTTTCTGATTTAACCCCCTCTTTGTTGTTCAAAAATGATCTACAACCAACAGGGACAGCTCTAAGCCACACACAAACACATTCCATATTTCCAAGTAAATGTTAACAGGAAAAATGTGTTTGTATAGGATTTGACTCTCCCCGTTTAAAATCAACAAGGACAAACCCTGTTTTCTCCCTAGCCCTGCAAAAAGTGTGGACGTGACGTTAGTATTATTTCATCAAGGAGAATTAATCATATATTTCCAAGTTCACAAGCGTAAGAACACTGAAACCACTAAAATTAAGGATGGGGGGGAGGGGGTTCTTACCTAACTAGCATTTATCACTTTAGGAGTATAGGTAAATTCTGACATTTACACTTTCCTCTTTTCCTCCAATTAGCTGCTTTAAAAAAAGAAAAGAACAATGGGAGCCTTACACTGAAAACACAATCAATGAAACAGCTTGAGAGAGAAGAAAGAAACCTGAGGTACAGGCAGGTACCAAGTGCTGATATCAAGTGCCCACACACAAAGGTCAAAGAGCAGAAACCGTGGCAGGCCAGGGGTGGAGGCAGACGCGGAGCAGCGCTGTGTTTCCCAAGCTCTGGGAAATGCCTGCTTCCCAGCCCCCGCAGGGCAGCCGGGCCTTCTGCCCGTCTTCTCAGTAACTAGCACTTAGTGTGCGTATACCACAGGCCAGGCACTGTGCTTACCGTTTTGAGAGGATTATCTCATTTAAGCCATGGTCAATCCTCTGTGGGAAAGATACTATTATTATCTTCTGTTTACAGATTAAGAAATTGAGGCTAGGGAGTTTAAGCAACTTGCCTTAGGTCACACAGCTAGAAATGTAAGGGTTTAAAACCAGGTTGAATTCGTATCTACAAACATAGACTACATCAGTTTTTATTTATTTAATTTATTATTTCTCATTATTATTTTATTTGTTCCCGTGTGTGTCTCACAGAAGGCCGGAGAACTTCTCCTGCCCTGGGACTCCTGACACGCAGCCTAACTGCCGGCATGTGTGCCGGGCGAAGTTTCACTGTGACGCTCCGCGCCCCTCGGTGATGCAACGCCTTGGGGAGCGATGCTTAGGGCTTCACCTGCAAGACCGCAGAGTTACGGGTCCAACTGTGCTCTCCAGAAAAGATGCGTTTGAGTTCTAATCCCTAGGACCTGAGAATGTAACTTCATCTGAAGATGGGGTCTTTGCGGAGGTAATCAAATTCAAATCAGATCATTAGGGTGGGCCCTAATCCACTACGACGTATGTCATCACAAATAGGGGGGAATTTGGACACAGACACACAGGCACACAGAATGTCATGCAAAGATGAAGGCAGAGATCGGGGCAATTCTTCTACAAGCCAAGGAACTCGAGAGATTGCCAGCAAATCACCAGAAGCCAGGCGAGGGGCCTGGAACGGATCCTTCCCTCACAGCTCTGAGAAGAAACCCAAACACCTACACACATCTTGATTTCAGACGTCCAGGTCCAGAACTGGAAGACAATAAATTTTTGTTTTTTACATCATGCAGCTTGTGATACTTCATTATGGCAGCCCAAAGAAACGAATACACCCCTCTCCTCTAAAAACTGAAAAGACATGTGGCCACAGTAGCCAGTAAGAGGCCATATTCTACCTCTGCATGTATTCCCTCGGAAATGCCTTCTCAGAACATAAAGCTCCCTTCTCACCTCTGGGAAACAGCAGGGTACAAGCTCTCTGACTGTAACAGGCAGGTTGGAAGCAAGAGAGCCAAGTGATTGCCTATCAAGGCAGACCTTTGCATCATCCGTCCGTGACAACCTGAGCTCTGCTTTGCAGGACCAGGCACATTTTTCATCACTGAGTGTATTTTTCATCAGTGTTATCAAGAGTATAATAATTCTAGGTAAGTTTTAAAATTATAGATAGCTACTACAGATAATTCTCTGATAGTAATTCTACCATGAAAGTATTTTATAAGCTAGACTATCAGCAAGCATGATGCACAGGCTGGCAGAAGGGAGTGACCTTATGTTGCAAAGGGGAGAAAATCTATTTTTTGCTGGAGTTATAAAGCAACAAGGGTTTTTCTGCATGCAAGCAGATATCCCTGCTCTTGAAAGCAAAATTTTTCCTGTAAATATTATACTTGCTTGGACTTGTTTCAAATGTATACCTTCTTTTCCTCTGGCTGTTCAATAGTCACAACTTTTCTAACAAGCAAGCCTTTACATCTTTCATAATAAAAACTGAATTGGTTATATTAAAAAGAATTGCTCTTTAAAAAAACTGTTCTGCAAACAAAATTTTAGAGACATTCATAGTACCTAAGAATTAGCTGATGAATCTCAGCCTGTTATCTTAGGAGCTAATTTGCTGTACAATGAACAGAATGTGGAAAACAGAAGCTCTGAGGTCGTTTTTTGACATGACCTTTTTGTTTGTTTGTTTGTCTAGACCTTATTTCACAGAGTAATCAATCTATTGCTGTAACACTTGAAGAAAATAGTGATTCCCAGAACACCACAAATCACTACAGTACATGGTCATTTCTGTGAGAAATTCAGCCACTTGACACTTTATTCTTTAAGTATTAATTCACTTTAAAAACAATGAGGCTTCCTTCTCGGAAGTACAGGAGAGTGAATGATTCATTATACTATCAAAGTATTGAGATCGCCTTCATGAATAAAACGACGAGTGAGAAAACAGCTCCTCGCCATTTTTTTGAAACTATAATTAGCAACACATAACCCCACAGTAGTGACTAGGCTGCATGGATAATATTTCATCAAAGTATTTTCCAATGTCATTTGCAGAATATCCATAATTTTATGAAAAATGGCAGTTAGGGTTAGAGAAAACAAGGTAGGGAAGACAATGAACATATAAAAGAATGAACACTATGGTAGAAACAGCTTGAGTTTGAAAGGCAACTAAAAACGGACTTGAGATACTCTACTGGCACAAATCACAGCATGAACCAACAATTTAGACTTGTATTACATAGATAATATTTTTTATTATTATAGCTAGCTTTTTATTTCAAACTGATTATATCTGATCATATGATGATTTACATAGCATTTCACAAAAATATGGGGCAGGAATATTCATATCCCCAATTTATAGGAGAGGAAACTGGAGCTTACAGGGCCTGAGTCACCCACCCCAGGTCATAGCGATGCCTGGCAAGTTGCTAAACCTGCACTTACACCCCAGACTCCCAAGATAACTTGCTCTGGATCTTTCAGTCCACTCCACCTCTTAATAGAACTGGCCTGGGAAGAAAGGGCTTGGGAAGAAGTTTCAACCAAGGTTTAGCCAAAGAGACTGCTGAGGATGGTACTTTACAACCTCAGATGAGGCCTCTGAAGGCAACGCTGAAACTGATCCCGGGTGGCCCTTCCAGCTTTACCAAGACTACGCGCAGCTGGGCACCCACTGACATAGCCTCGACATCGAAGGGGAAGGACCCTTCCTGAAGTCAGCCAGAGAAACCCAAACTACACCAGCCTGAAGACCACAGAGCAGAATTCCTGCTGGGACTTCGAAGTTGTTTTTCTCCTTCTGATAACAAAATCTCTGACAATCCAGTGAAGTGCATAGTCTTGGTTAATATAAGTAGTTGTTTAGCTATATTAAGGGTGGGAGGAGGTAATGACAAGAAAAGGTAAGAGACTAAAAAAATTCAACATGTATCTATTAGGCTAGATGCTATCTATATATTGTGCAAAGTGCTTTCAATACACAATCCAATACAGAAGAAGCAGAGGGAATGACCTCCCCCCAGTGATTTCTTTGTGCCAGGTACTATGATGGACAGTAAATGAGTAAGAACACTGAGGTTCTCAGAGGTTAATCATATTCATCAAGGTCACATGGCTGCTAAGAAGCACAGGATCTAACCCCAGACCTGTCTGGCTCCATCATTTCGTATGCCACACCAAGGAAACACAATGATTACCCAGGATATGAAATGGCTCTATTTTTTCCAATAAGACTGCATTATTCAAATACAGCACATTAACATGATCCTATGGAAAAAAAGTGAAAGTTACATCATGTGGTTAATATAGTCAAAATTAAACACAAATAGATGTATCACTTTTCCTTCACAAAAATTAAGTTTGCCTTATCAACTAAATGTACGCTGCTCTTGTAAAATTCTTTGTTAATGACATTTGAAAAGTATACTCTCCAGTGGTTGCATAAATTACAAATATCACTTAAAATACTATTTTTAGACTATATAAGATTATGCCTAACTTCAGAAAGACAAATTAAATTTAACATGTCTCTTACTTAATACAATCTTACTGCATATGCTATGCAGAACACATTTTTTCCCCTCAAATATCCATCCTAACAAAGTTATTCTTAGACCAACTACTTAAATTAACCTGCTGGAATAGGCTGATGTTATTTTTATCAATTCTTTTCACCAAAAGATTAAGGAGGCTGTTGAGGAAGTTAAATATCTGTAAAGGACCAAAAATAGTTGGCCTTGCATGTGTTAAAGCAAAGTCCACTAGCTTTCCCTGAAAACCTTTCACTGGTAAAAGCAGAAGCCAAACGGTTCAATTTACCACCAGAGCCTTCAGCTGGTGTCAGCCTATTATAAAACTTATTTTTTTACAGCAAATAAAATCATTCTTTAGCCTTGTTTCAAGGTACCTTAGTAACCAGCTCTATTTTTTCCCCTCTAGTGCTCAGCGCTCCCACTGAAATGCCGGACTGCAAAGAATCTGGCCAGGTCACCCTGACTACAAACGCTCTCTCCTCCCAGGACAACTGCACCCCCCCAGGCCACCCCATCTTACTAAAATCCAACGACTCAAAAGGCCCACAGGAGGCCTCTCATACTCATCTCAGATACACACACTGTCTACTTTGTAGTCAGCACTGTTTTAAGTTTCTGGTGTGCAGAACACACCTAGTGTTCTAATACATCTTGTTACTTCTGAAAGGCCAAAATCATCGCTGATCACACATAAACCTTTATCTACAGCCTAAGAGGGGACATTATTTAATCATGCTCCCCCACTGTAAACCTGCGGAAACCAACATTCTCAGAAGACAATCCTACCTCTCCACCCCCT